>JAOBRG010386303.1:0-10849 GCA_027574985.1 Umimayanthus nakama | reverse complement strand
TGCCAGATCAAATGGACTGTCTCTATTATTTATCTGGAGGGTCTTGACGGAGGTACCTGAATATCAGTTATCAGCATACATATATATACAGGCCCTGGAAGTTAAAATTCCCGATTATCACTTAGCTTATATAAACGAACTGAAACAGCTACCGCTGACTGTGAGCCTGCAGAAGGCTTCAATTTATATTTTAAATCTAAGAAATTTTGAGGTTGGTAAATCTTACCTTGTGTTTTCTCATGTTCTACATCTTCTTCAGTTCTCTCCAGCTGAGATACCTTGATAAAGAAAGTTTTTTTAATTAATTAATTAATTAGCTACAAAGTTTGAGCACAAATATTTACTTCATTACATATTCCTAAACTCATTTTTTCTGGCCAGGGTGCATAAAGGCGTGTTTAGAATCCAGGTTGGATTTTGCTAATTGGAAAACAACCAAGGAATGTACACCCACTAATAACAATTAACTTTAAGGATTTTTTTAAAAACAATTGAAGCTGAAATCCACAAAAAAACTAAGAACATTCAACTCCAGAAGTTTTTATAGTTAAAAAGAGCGCATGCATGTGTGGCCTATACAGCTTTACAACTTATTGAATTGTTATATGTAGATGAAAAGCACTCACATGTAAGAGAAGATTATTTCAGTTTAGTAAACAAGTTTTGTATTATATGTGCCTGAGTTAAATTTCTTGGTTTGCAGTGCTCTCATCTGTTCCAAACTTGCATGGCATAAATTTTTAACAGTAAAGTGAGAGACATACTGTACATGTAAAAGCTCTACTAAGCGCCTGTGGGTTGGGAAAAATATAAAACTCCTGAACTAAGTGTAATACCAGGGGTGGATCGAACCAATTCTGTGACTAGTGTTTATATACAAGTGTTAAGAATGAGAGGAGTTTATGTCTAGTTTATGACTAGTCCACCCTTGACTTTCCAGCCAATAGAAGGACAGTTTAACTATTGCACTGATAACAATAACTCACTCTCTTCACCAGTCAAAGAAGAGTTTGACTAATGCACAAAGCACAATCTTATGGTAAATTGCATGTGCACTGATGCCTGCACAGGTGACAAAACTGGTAGTGAGGGGGGAGAGAGGGGAAGTTTTGTCAAAAGAGTTATAAAAGAGTTTATATTAGCCCCTTAGAAAGAGAAAAATTCACTGTAAATCAAGGGAACAGATTCAGAAACAAATTATGAAACACTGCAAAACAATAAAGTCAAATTAAAAATATTTTTCACTGAAAGTTTGACTAGCCTTCTGGAAACTAGTTGCACTAGTCTGGACCCATCCCTGGATACCATATAACTGATTGAAAACTGTTTTAAAAGATTTCAACTTGCTGCTCACAAGCACTCTTTTATGTCAACTTTTCCGTCTCATATATAAATTTCTGTCTTGATAGAGAGAGTGCTTATTACAACATTACTTTGGATAACCAAATGGGACTTACTAGGGAGGGGTAATTAATAGAGCTTTGCTGTATTTGTTGGGTTCTTTTCATTGATATCCAGCTTTTTTGAGTCCCTGGAATTAGCCAATCAGGGGCGAGGACGTCTACAAAACCGTATATCATGTCATTGCAGGCCCCATCCGCGAGACAAGGCCCGCGGAATTGATACAAATATAATTTATGCATTAAGAAATTTACTTTTCAGTGCTTAAAAGACTTGGTCTTCTTTTCAGAAGTTCCTTAAACTTGACTCTTAGTCCAAAGCACTGCTTTAAGAGCAGACTTAATGATACACAGTTTTGCCGATAATTTTACAAGGTCAGATTAGCTGGATGTTCCTTGGTGGAGAGAAGGGCTGAGAATGGAAACTTTTATTATGTAAGGGTTTGGTAAAAAAATCACATGAGCTGCGTTTTTCCAAAATACATGGTGGATGCTAAGGTTGTGTATGAGGTTGCCCTTGGTTTGTTTGCTCTGCAGTTTCAAGAATGCGTTGTTGCACAGAATAAGTTTTTTTCGGCCCGAGTCTAGGCTACTAGTAGCTTCTTGGTTTTATAAGAAGCAGTAAACTTTGGTGGAGCTTCGTTGTTCTTAAATTTTTTAGGAAATTTTAGCCTCAATCGTTCTTAAGTTGTTCTTATTTTTAAAAAACCCATAGGAACAAATGCAGTAAGAAATAACTCCTAAACAAGAGAAGATTATCTTCTCTTGCTCCTCAAGTATCTTAAAAATACCTAACGTATGATCATCAAACCGAATGGAAGTTCAATCGATCTCGATATTTGGAGTGTTTCACCGCTCAATGCAGTCTAGTTAGAGGAAAACAACAGAATTTTACTAAAAAAAGGTAAACTTTGTATTTTTGATTCCAAACACCGGCTTGGATTGTTCTTACGCTGTTCTTAATTTTTGGCCAAATTCGAGCCTTGTTGTTTTTACAAGTTCTTATAAAGTTGTTCTTATAAAAAAGTGTGTGTATTGGAAAGGGACGGATCCGGGGATCGAAATTATTAAGGGGGCTGTTTCACCTGCACTGACACCGCTTTCAGAGAATGCAAACTTTTTACATGGCTTGGCACAAGACGTTGAAAATACCAAAAAACTTCTGCTACAAACAATACAAGCATATCTTAAGTTTACCTTAAGGGTTGTAAACATGATACGAATGGTTTGATTTCGCGGTAGATTGAAACGGATTTCAGTTGTAAGCGAAGACGCGACTTTAGTGTTTGCCCGTAGGATGAATCATTAAGCAATGCAACTTGGTTCCCAACTGTGTTAGCCCGCGTAGCTGGCGGTCTAGTGAAAAGACGGAAAATTCGATGAAGGGAATTCGACAAAAACGCCAGCTACGCAGGCTAAACTGTGTTGCGATCCTTGACAATTCTGTTTGCTTGAATAGTTTCTTTGTCAAATAAAGTCGCTTTTATCAATGTACTTTGAGTAAAAATGAAAAAAAACTAGTTTCAAAAAGCAGCAGTTTCAAATGGAGCAAGCATGAAACTGCCCTGTTAAAGACGTCATACTTACGTCAGGACGAGAGGTGGACAGCCGGGCGTGAAGCATTACCACGCTCAGCACGACAAGCATCGACTGCAAGTTCATTGTGGATTAAACAATCTGAAATCAGAAAACAAACACCGTGTTACAAAGATTGCTTAAAAGGTATAGTGTTTTTTTTTTTGCTTTAGCGTGTCTTCTTTCCATAAAATAATTTATGTTTAGTCCCATTACAATGCTTCTCTTAAATAACGCCGGCACAACACTTCAGAAAGCCGACTGTATCTGATCTTGACATTGAAAAGTTAATTTTGTTTTTCGAAATTGTTTAACTGCATGAGCAACGATGTTATATAATACGTCAGTAAAGAGGTGCCGATGACTGCAATATCAGGGTTATAACTGCTCTTTTCACGAAGTTATTTTAATAATGACGGCAAAAAAGAAGGAATGGAGAGAGCAAGTGAAATATTGAAGAAATCAATGAAATGAAATATTCCTCAGTTCAATTATTAGATGCGAGTCTGAGCTGAAAACTCGGGAGATCCTGCAGCTTATCTGCTTGACAATATTGTACTAAAAAGAGAATTTAATATAAAAGTACCCACAATACCAATTTTCACCAGTTCATTGACAAAATTAGCTCTTTACCCAGAACTGAGTTGTTTTGAAACGAGTGCTTATTTAGCACATTTTCAAGAAACCACATTTTCACGAAATTCATAAGAACAAATCCATAATATCTAACTAAAGCCTAGTATCCATATAACCGTAACTACCTCGTAACTGCCGTGTACTGGGGAAAAGTTGAAATCAACTGAACTTTTCTGGCAGCAGGGACATCATGCATGCATGTCGCCGGGTCATCTTAGATGCCGGAATAGAATGTTTCCATTAAAAAATGAACTACCGCCGGCGTGCCCCAGTGTACCGCCAGTTCTGCGCAATCCCCGGCTGTACTTCATGATCAAGTTTGTCTCACATCAGTACACTTAACTTGTTTGTGCACTCAATTGTTCATGTTTCTACACTAACAGATTCACGAAAGATCGCAATATATTTGGTTCTCAGTCCTCACTTGTTCTTAAAACAATTTTCTTTTTGGAGAACAGCTGTCACGAGGAGGACATTATGGGATAGCAAAAAATGGAAAACCGCAGCAAAATGCGCTTAAATTCGCAAAACCGTGCCCGAAGTTGTTGAGAACTAAAACGGTAATGAGTTTCTCCAACTATGACATCTTAAATGCTAATGATATTGAGGTTAAAAGCAGAATTGTTTTCCAGGTGCATATAAACTCGATCATAACAACATGTTTCTTACATTCCAAAGCAAAATTTTTTGCCAAACAAACAAGCTTATCACTTACTTTATTATGCAAGTTAACAAAATGCCTAAAATAAGTAGTTTATAACAATCGGTATACATAAAATACTCATATTTTTTCATTGCTTATAGCTGCTTGCAGCACTCCCATAACCCTTGGTTACTTCTAGAATAATAAGATAATTATAAAGCTGCCGAAAAACCGTGACCAACACCTGAAAACCACCGATAATAAAGACTAACAACCATAAACTGCAGTGTTGTAGAAAACCACAAAACCGAGCCTCAAAATCGCAAATTTTGAAAAACCGAGGCAAAAAAAAGGGTCAAAGCCGCAAATCCAAGTGCCATCCTCTCTCACACACGACTCTATGTTCAATTGCATGCAATGCCGAAAAGAAACGAGGTTTGCTCGCCGAAATGTGAACCTGTATCGCAGCATTTGTTAAATAGTTTCTCTTTGCTCAAAATACATGGACATAAATGTTCTTTACTTGGTCTTATTCTGAGCTGTATGTTCTTAGCACTAAATGAATAAACTCGTGGCCTCGTTGTTGTCATCAAAAAACGGAGTGTATAAATAATTGTATACATTTTTGTGGATATAATAGTTGCTAAATATTGATGGTGTATGCTAAAAAGGCGCTTAAAGTTTTTGGTTTAAAAATGCTTGTTATGCGTTTGGTTTTTAATATGAGCGATTTGATAGGGGAAAGGAAAGCTAGATGGCTCGTTCTTAAGTTTGTTTGTTTGTTTGTTGAGTGGTCTGTGAACAGACACAAGAAGAGCCGCAAGAGTTTTCCTGTTCCTCAATTGTTTGCCGCCCCAACTATTTTGCAATTTAAAAATATGCTCACCTATGCTCTCCATTTATGGAATCCTTTATGAGTGATTCAGCTCGCTGGCTGCGTGTGCATGCTGTTCGGATTTTCTTTTTCCTTAGCCACATGTTCCTTTTTTAACAGTGCCATTTTATATGTATTTTTTCGGGAAACTAACCACAGTTTAAAAGTATCAGAAAACAAGAACAAATTAAGAACAATTTGAGGCTGAAAATTTAAGAATAGCCCAGCCTCAGCTGAAAGTAACTGCATTCTTATGATGAAAAAGCGTGCAAAATGAAACATAAAAAGTTAAAACAAAAATGGTCTGTAGTTGAGATAGGCAGCCAGCCAGGGCTGATTTGAAAGAATTCAAGAGATTTTTGCTCTATCAGCCCGGCAGGCCGCTGTTCATTCCATCCTTTGACTGTTCTGTGTATAGGTGTTACTTGTACTGCTAAAGTTTATAAAGCGATTGGGGTGAAATGAGTGCGTGGCACAGGTTTTCTGTTGAGCGTAATCTGGGACTGAAACTGGGCGACGTTTTTCGTTAACAATTTTTCTGAGCTTGCACGCAACACCTGCATTGCACATCTTACCTTTTTCAGAGGGGGGAAATCCAGCTTCAACTGATCTGTTGAGAGTCTTCTGACAAGTCAGATGAGGCTGACCGTAGTTATGAGGGTGTCATGTGGTATGGCGGACTGATATGGATTGATATCACCTTTTGTTCACACTCCCTTTGTTTAAATGCACTATTAACTTCACAACCAAACGTATTGAGTATCTGACGTAGTATCGTGGGGCCTAATATCAGATCAGAAATATATAAGTTTTTCTTTTAACTGGTAAACTGTGAAGATAAAATTGTGTTAAACAATTTCGCGGGTATTACTGTAGGATAAAGAAAATGTTAACTTGAAAAATGACATGTTATTTTAATTTAAATTTGCCTCATTGCCATTGACAAACGAAATGCAGTAACACATAATACAACCCATGAACTGGGGCATGCGAGAACTATTGCTACATTTCGAAAATTTCCGTACTTCACTGGGTCCGTGATATTTTCACAGACGTATAATGACCGAAAATTGTTGGAACATTTAAAAGTTCCATTAAGAACGCGGTGTTTGATCCGTTTTGGCTTTTGACCGTCTGAAAAGTGTTTTTTTGTTGAGGTAGTCCGAGGCGTAATGAGCATTGTTTTGCCCACTTTTGAAGGCCTTTGGGCAAAGTTCAAATTATTATGCCGACATGCTAACAAGTTCATCGCTACCAATTACAAGCCGCCCTAAAGCTATTTTAATACTCCAGAATACTCCATCTGATTTACAAAGCTTTTTATCTGATGATCACCACCGAGCGTGAATTTTGAGTTATTTTCAAAGTTTCAAAAACGTAAGGTTTTAAATTTTAATAATATATTGCCAAATAAAGCGGTACATTCTGGAAATACCTAGTGTCTAATAAGGTAACCATGGGTTTTCTAAATAAATTAGACCCTAGTCTTGTTTGCCATAACTTTTACGGTAGACATTAAAGAGTTTTAAAAACAGACATTTTCGGAGGGATCGGACGGTTGTTTAAGGTAGTTGATGAAACTGTTTCGTTTACGTCCAAAGACATGATTTTTTAATAGTGTTTTAAAAAATATTTTGCTCATTCTCGATCCCAGAGCCCACGTTTCACCGCGTCAGCGGCGGCCATAGAAGGAAGAGCTCTGGCCCGGGGGTTGTGAAATATATTTTTCTCAATTACCTGACCTCTTTCTCACTGTATACGCATGCGCACCTTCATTAGTCTCCAATCAGGTTGCGACGACCAGCAGAGGAGAAACGAAACAGTAATCTCTGATCTTTATTTGGTTTATCCTGTGATAGACCGACGAATTAAAGTTTATATTTGCACGATTTATTTTTAACAGTACGGAACAAGTACAAGCAAAGATTGACCCACCGGCTGGTAAATGCAGGGCTCCCGGGGGCGAGGGGGGGATTCCAAGTAAAAAGAGGGGATTTAAAAATAAGAAGATTTGTGGTTAAAAAGTGGTTTTTGCTATTGTTTTAGCTCGAACTGAACTCCGTTCTTGAAATAACATGACGTTTGCCCAAAAGTGCTTCAGATGGGAGTCTACAGTTCAACACAGAATAGACCATAATGGGGTAGGGGCTCTGAGAGGCCAGCCGCACATACTCAGCAAAACTTGACCCAAGTACCCCCACCCCCTTCCCCAAGAGGGCAGAGCTCTCAAGTTTAGTGTTTTCTAAAGTGTGAGATTCTTGGTGGAGCCGCACGAACTCTGCAAAACTTGACCCAAGTACCCCTCCTCCCCCCCAAGGTGTTTAGTGTTTTCTAAAGTGTGAAATTCTTGGTGGAGTGGGGCCTGGGGGGGGGGGGTAAAGGGCGTGTTCCTCGGAAAGCTTTTGAACTTTGCACTTCTCAAATCGCTGGAAATGCAACAATTTCTTGAAAGATGGACATTTAGGCCTGCTATGAAGGTAATCGTATAGAAGGCATATGTAGAAAGCACTCAGAAAGGCAGTTTTTAAAACAATTTGGAAAGAGAAGGGGTACCTAGTAGCCCAAGAGTACTAATGTGTTTAAAGTGCACGCGTCGGCGCGAGATCGTCAGGTCACTTCGAAATGCGTGACATTCACGCTCAATACGTGAGACTTGAGAGCTCTGTGAATGGCAATAAAAACATTCCTGCTCTTTGTTGCAATGAAGGCTGCCCCAATTGTAATTATAATTTTGAGTGAAACTCAAGTTCATTATATAGTGGAGCCCCAGTTTAACGATCTTCGATATAACGATATTCCCGGTATAACGATCAACAATTTTTTTTATTACATTAACAACAATTACAACCTTATTTCAACAAGTTCTTAGGAACATTGAAAAATACTTGAAGGCGTTATTCATTTGATGATCAATTACATATTTATTATAACATGCTGTAAAAAAGGCGATTATCACCTTCATTCTGGTTAAACTATATTTTCTTAGAAACTTTCCCGCTTGGTATTGCATTGGTTGATTCAAATTTCTCATACTTATGCTAATAGTTCTGCTTACGCTTATGTCTATGTTAATACTTGTGTTAACGCTTATGTTAACACTTACGTTTAATCTTTATCTTATGACTATGTTTATGTTCACGTCTATACTACTGCTTATCTGACAAGTGTGAACATGCTTTAGACGGTCTTTAGTCTAAAGTCTCCTTCAATGGGCCCTTTGCACTTGTAGGCCCACATGGTACAAGATACGCCAAACCGGAAGGTAAAAGAATCTGTTGGACTCCAAATTAAAACACAACTATTAAATTAGAAAAGTGTTATTTTTTGTTTTTATTTTCCTGGGGAGTCTTGTTACATTCCTTTGCTCTCCAATATGTTGGATTTTGTATCATATGACTTCTAACTGCAAAAAGGCTATTTGAGAGAACACTGTATCAGATTATGCAAAGCAATGGGACTTGTGTGGTTCAAACTGGAGTCCCCGGCCTGCCCTTGTATTTGGGGGTCTTCTTCACGAAGCCGCCGTCGATCAAGCTGTACGCCATGTCAATTACTGTGCTCTTCAGGTCAATTGGTTCAATCCCCAGCTCGTTCCTGAACTGAAAGTCGAAAATACTTTTGTCAACAATCATGATAAAATTCGTCAAAATATGCTGTAGACACAGAAATTTAAGCCCCTACAAATACTTCTTAAACATCCACTTTTTGTCCAAGACACTGAAAATAAAGACTCAAGTTTGAAGACGATTAGAATGGATTGCGATCAATTATTAATGCCGAAAAGAATGTCGTTTTTGGCTAGCAGGAGGCTTGTTACCCGACGTAGCAAAGCCATAAAATTCATTGGTCCTTCGCAGGTTTGGCGGAGTAATGCAGATTTGTTTCTTTTTATAAAAAAAGGGAGGGGGCACAAGATAGAGAAACTTTGCGCGTACCGAATGTACTGGAAAAATTAAATGCGCTCATAAAACGCAATTCAGTAAGTATATCTGGTCTGCCCTCATTTTCCACCTACCCTGTCAGTTTTGAAATGCATCTCCTTGCCAACCGAGGGTAGTATCATCTTAATACTGGCGTCGAAACACGAGGCCATCCACAGCGCAAACTTTGGACACACAGTCGTCGGCACGTGGTAGCCTATCGATGAATATTTCAATCAATCAACCAATCAATCAATCAATCAATCTATCTGGCCTTGTAGCTCAGCTGGTAGAGCAACGGTGATCTGTTCCGGAGGTCGTGGGTTCGAACCCCACCGGGGTCAGAGATTTTTTCTCTTTCTCCGTGTGGGCCCATTTCCTATCTAGGGCTTAACGCTCAGTAGGTATTATTTGGGATTATTTCAGAGCACTATAACTTACAACAATTAAACCTAAATATATGCTTGTCAGTGTTCAGCGGCCAAACCTTACTGGTTACCCCCTCACTTACCTATCAATTAACCAATCAACTAACTAGCCATTTGTTAGCTTTTAAAAGTAAACCAGATTACATTTGTCCGGAGTTGTTGCAGCTAATAACTCCCAAAACGTAAGACCTTTTTAAGACTTTTTAAGACACAAACTTAGAAAACTTTAGACCTAATTTTTCATCAATCTTTTATTCAAAAGTTACAATATGAGCCAACGCATATACTAACAACTTTTGTTCTAAAATTTAACAGCACTTTTCACATTAAAACAAGGAGAGTAACTAGCTCCTCTACACGCAATTTGCAACGTGGGTTGACAATAAATTGCTGGTTGACCAAAACTTTTTTATACAATTTTTTAAATTTTAACCACGAGAAACAAAGTTTTTGACATTTTATGATCGCAAGGATACACTTTGACAAGAGACCAGTTTCGTATTCCCAGTTGCCGCTGATTACAATGACTATAGACTCGCTTTTACAGCACGAGCCTCTACCTGACGTTAAATGTACAAGTGGATATGAGCTATTCACAGCTCTGTGTATTGTTGGAGATTCAGATCTCGCCGATATTTGTGAATGTTTAACTTCAAGACGAGGCTCGTGCTGTAAAGACGAGTATATAGTTATTGTAATCAGCGGCAATCGGGAATACGAAACTGGTCTATTTTAAGACATTTTCAAGGCCTTAAAAATACAAAATGAGAAATAACTAAGTGACTTGAGAGATTCGCCAGATTTGTTCTCAGTCTCAGGCCACAGAACCTAATATTTTGAAAGATTAACATGTACGGTACTTCAACTAGGTACGCACTGTAACTGACAGCTTGGTTTTGCTTTCGGTCATTCAGGCGGAAAATCAAAGGGCGACGAAATGTCCTAAACTAAAAACGCAAAAATCTAGAGTTGCGAAAATGAAGTGTCATAACGTTTTCGATGAGCCTTTGGAACTTTGGCCAAGTATTTCAGAGGGAAAGGGCGTCAAAAGGTAATAAACGTATTGTTGACGACATTTACACCAAACACACAGCGTTCTTGAAGAAAACGCTACCGATTAATCAATTCAATGTCATAAGACGATTTCGTAAACTCATCTCCACTAGCACTATGCCACAGCTATATAAAGCAATATATATTACACCACTTTTATTATTACTCCGTTGTTTGGCATTTTTGTGGCAAGCCGCAACACCGACAAAATGGAAGCCCTAAACAAGCGCATTCTCGGGTTTATACTACACCTTTTGCTGTTCATTTAGAGAAAATACGCAATCATTTGCACTAAAAGTCAGACAATAATGCAAAAATAC
>JAOBRG010386292.1:0-10850 GCA_027574985.1 Umimayanthus nakama | reverse complement strand
ATTTTTCCAAGTTCTTTCACTTACAGATGGATAGATAACACTATCTACCTCTCTTGTGAAGAAGTTGAGTTCAGTAGCGACAAGACTGAAGCTGCATTTGAAGTTTTTGAATGTGTACATAATCATTTAGCTTACAAGAGTAATGAAAGTATTCTTTCCGCCCGATACTGATAGACAGAAACAAGTTCTATTTATTAACACACACCGCATAAAACGTCAGTATAAAGAGACAAGAAAAAAAAATCTTTATGTGTTTGCCACGAGGGTGTCCGTGGCTGAATATATTAATTTACGACCTTCTCAAAGCTTGCAAGAGGTTGAGGCTTAAGTAGTTCGGATAGGAGCCCATTCCAAAAAACCGTTTTAGGGAACCAGCAACTGCATTTAAGATAACCGACTCTTGGTTCCGGTATTTGCAGAATGTTCTTGTTATTTCAAATGTTATAAGAACAGTCAGGAGCAAAGAACACATTCTCTAAGGCAACCAGTGACTGTGTGTGGTTTAGTAACGGCAGCCTTTTATACAAAGGTTAATTTATGGTAAAAAACAGTAAAGCAGGCCATCTTACAAAAATCTCTAACCTTGATAAGGAAAACACAGACACCAAGTAGTCCTTCAGCCTCGTAGGCTTTTAGAAACTTGAAATCTTGTCTCACAACAGCCCTGTGGGGAAGCTAAGAAAAGAATGGAGAATTGAGAAAGATTATCCTTCAATCGGCCAAACAAACTGTATCCAAATAAATTAATACCTTACTGATTACAGTCTTGAAATTTAAGGTTACCGTTCAGGTTGACTGAAGTACTCAGCTATTATTTACATGTATGCATCCAATTTAAGGTTTATACACAAACCTACTTATTGATGAGAAGCTCCTAAAATTCTCGAAATGGTGTTTCATTTTGTGCACGGTGTTTCTAAATTTAAGTTCTACTCTTTCAGAATGTTCCATCTTACTCAAATATTAATCTGTTCACTTTGTTATATTGTGAGTTACTATTTGAGGTCTCGGAAATGTTTTTTCCCTCTTATGAAACCCTTGCTACCTTTTTATCTTATTCTTGCACATTTGTTTTCATTTCAAACCTAACAGTAATCTTAAACTCCAATGAACGATCTCATTTACGCCAGGATTGCGCTTTTTGCCTTTGCACAGACAAAGTTTTGGATATCAGGGAACGGAAGGGAAGTCCCTGTACTACTCTTGTTCCTTGGCATTTGGACTTAAACTATTACACAACTGTTAAATAATTCCACAAAATATTGACGTGCAGATTTCCTAACACGCAAGCTTTTGATGGAACTTTGAAACAACTTATTTTACACGTAAAGTAGTGTATACCTTTCCATCTTCATAACCTTCAAACTGAGTTCCACGACACAATCGTCTTATGACTTCTCGAAAAGATGAAAGAGCTTCCTATTACAGAATAGAAATGAGATAAATCATTAACTCACTTTAATGGTACAAAAAACAAATTAGAGTTCAAATTACGGTTTTTTCGTTAATTTTAACACAAACTTTGCATAGCATAACCATTTTAAGGGTCACAAAATGCAACACCGCAATAAAAACCCAAAAAACATACATAAATAAATTTGCAACCTTAAGGACTTTCCATTTCACGACTTTCACGACTAACTTAACCCAACTTGCTTCTCTACTAACTATTTTTGACGAAATGAACAAAATTCAAAACAATGAATACTGGTAGGAATACACGGAAAATGATCCAGTGTTCAAAATGGCGTGGCTGTATTAATCCCCTTCACTGCGGGATATAGGTTGAAAAACCCACGTCCTTTTAAGATTCTTTGCATAATGTATCCGAACCACAGAAGATCATTTGTACTCAAAAACGGTAGAAGTTTTGGCTTTTGTATGTTTGATAGGCAAAAAGAACCAGTCTCCGGCCCAGTTACATGTAACAACGTACATGTTGAATGCTATTACAAATCAAATGTCATTTACATGAACCATAGTTGGTAGTATGCGTAAATAAAACACGTGCTTTTTTATCTGGTCAAACTTTGATATTTAAGTTAAGTTCGTTGAGTGTTAAGTGAGATGAGTTACTCGCAACAATCTGTAAAGAAATTTAAATTTTAAATAAAAATGTAGCTGTGTAACCAAAAGGGTAAGAGCTTGTAATCTCACCTGAAACTCACACCTTGAAAGGATTGACGAAAAAGCCTTAGTTGCATGTTCTCTGATGCTAAGCTGAGGATGAGCCAAGAGAGAGTACAACACGGAGTGAACAGAGTCCATGATGTAACCTGGTAACGACTCCAGCTTCGTTCTTCTATACTACAGAGAAGAGAAGTGCACTTCATTAGGCAACAAATAAAAGACTAGTCACTACAGTAAAGTCTGGTTTTCACGAGCGGCGTAAGGAACAAAAGCGCAAATGGAAAAGTTCTTTTGTCAGTTATGTCACTGTGAAAACGGGCTTGACGCAAGCACAGCAACAGCGGAAGAGCAAACACAAATATCAAACTCTTTTCCTTTTGCTTCTGCCTGCTTTAGGTTGTTTTCATGGCGGCGTAAGTGACACAAGCAGAAACAGAGACGGAAGAAAAACGAAATCTTCCATTCCTTCCGTCTCCCCTTCTAACGAGATTATCCTTATGTCAATGTCAATCCCTTTGCTGGTGAAAAAAGGGCTTAACAATATGCTAAGAGAAAGAGGTAAGTTTTCACTGCCTCTTATTAAACTGTGAAGGTTATACGATCTTTAAGCATTTGTTTCAACATCTACCTTCTTTTACAGTATAGTACTAATAAATGATTACTTGACCGGTTTTAAAGAAAACAAAAATTTATCATCCACAACAAAATTTCTTACATGTAGATAAAACGCGTTAAAACTTGTTAATTTAAGAATAAAGAGAATTCAATAACTCATCATTTGGGAATAAAATGGTTAAATATCAAATAACTGACATAACTCTTCCAAGAAAATCAAAGGTTTCAAGGAACACGGTATCATCTGGTCGTACATACAAGTGATGTGCGTTGAAAGGTCGAGTCAGCGAGGCAGCAAGACTCTCGTTAAGCAAAATTTAACGAGATGGGGAAAAAAGGAAAATTTAAGTCTGTTTCTTATTTTAGTGGTAAACCTGGTAATATTTAAAACAAGCAGAGAAAATACCTTTAGTACGTATCTCTTGCTTTCGGACACTACGCCATCTTTCTCCTCTGTTGACAGGCCAATCCACTGAAACTTTCTAACTGCTGCAGTCATGCCTTCAAAGGTAACAAGTTAATTTCTGTTTACAATGTACAATGTAACTAAAAAGCGTAGGTATAGATTCAAGTAGTTTCATTTTAAGAGTGTATATGGTGCTCCTTGAAACAATTCTATCCAGTCCAAATGTCTGGTTAGCCACTTACATGTCCCCCGTTGCCCCCCCACCTCCCCCTTCCACTCCTGTTCTGAGAGAAACGTACCCATCCTCAATTTCACAAACGTAAATAACCATAGAAGCCATAACAAATGTAGGATTGAGTTTACACATTGCTGGGAAAGTTGCATTCCACAAATCATTTCCAATAGCTACAACGCTTCATTACAAGACACTCTTTACTTAACTTGCTCGAGCTTACAATTTACAAGAAAAAGGCAAAATAATATTAATGTTGCTCAAAGTGAACAGCAAACAGTAACAAAACAATTTGTAACATCGACTGATATTGCAACATCTAAAATTTTTTCCTAAGTAACAGTCACAAAGTTTCCAATCATACCTTTTTTCATTACTTAACTGAAGGTTATATGTTTTCCTTACCCATTACTGCTCCTTCTTTAGCCTGCCAAGAACTTTCCTTTGCTTGACAAATCTGCCAAAGATATTAACACACTCATCTCTGGCTCATGGTAACACTTGTAACCTTTAAGTTGTCTTCTCACTATGCCTCATTATCTGGCATTGCCAGCTCAATAAATGCTTACCCTAGACAAATAGGTTCGATGCTAGGAACATGAACATGTACAGCATCACGGTTTTCAGTAGAAAAGTTCCAGAGACCTTCGGCCAGGAACATCCTGTTCCATTTTAGGAGTCACAAAGGAACCTAAAGTTGATCCAACGTGGTAATGCTATGTATATGTATCTCATATCGATCTTCTGCATCTTACAGGTGTAGTTGTGCACAGCTTTTAACTTTTGCACCCCAATTTGTTTTATGGCTTAAAGTGTGCAAGTTTTTGCATTAATGAAAACCCTGAGTGTATACAAATACATGTACTGTATGCTTGTTCAAACTTACTTTTGTTAAGCTGGTAAAGAGAACTTCCATTTGTGTTATATCCAGATGATCAAGAACAGGAGACAACCTTGCAACACAAGTGTTTCGAATTGCCGACCACACATCTGTCAGCCCCAGAACAATTAGGTCCTGTAGGAAGAGAGAAAACAATTATTTTTTAAGCTGTTCTTAAGCAAATGTTCTTTGACATTAAGTTTATTTATTATTGAGGCCTGTTTCCAAACAATGTTTGATTTTCTGTGAAAAATTCAAAACTCTGGCAGAACATCTCACTATGTACATGTACAAAGACCCATAAGAGCCTTTGAGAGAAAATCGCTGGGATCATTCACAAATCTGTTGGATTCTGAGTTTTTTTTCATTTTTCATTTTTATTTTTTTGCCATTTGATTGTACACAATACTTTACAATAATTAAGGATAACTAAGTAAATAATGACTAGGAAGCTAAAAAAAAACCAGAAGGCTTATAGCGAATGAGCTCCCTCTAATTAAAACTAACTGATCAAATATGGCTAACAGGAACGGCTGATCATCTATTTTATAAAAAGTTCATATACAAAACCAGTGAGCCTTTCTGCTTTGCAAAATTGACCTTTGATTCTTCTCTTATCATTTTATTTTATGTTTCTATTTAATACTTTAAAAATGCAAAGAGAAAACTTCTACTTAACCATAAGAAGACTAAATATATTTACATGTAAGAGTATTTTCCCTTCTTTATGTACATGGCTTTGGTCATACAAGCATGCACTAAACAGATGTTTAAGAAATGGAAAAATTAGTCGCATCCTAGAGAACATGCGTACTGTTTGTACACACTGTAGTGCAAAAAAGGTCTGCTGTGAGTTAACTAGTCTAGATTTGAGCCAACTGCTCTGACAAACGGCTAACACTCAAACTGTCAGCATCCCATCAAATCCAAAAGGCAAAAAACATAGACATAGTACCATACATCAACCTCTGTCATTCAAATCCATATTGAGCTAACTTGTTTATATAATATTGTGTTTTAGAAATGTAAGAACTATGTACAATGTACCTTGGCAAGGGTGAATACTTCCTCATTAAGGCCACAATCTGTGGTGTGCTTGAGCCATTCCATAACATGCACAAAGGTTTGGTTTCTCACAACTGGCATGGCATTTGCTACAAAACGACAATAATATGTACAGCACAACATTATAAAATCTAGACATACATGCACAGTATATAATACTTTCATAGTTCTCTGACATCATCAGTTTGCAAAGAGAGTCAATGAACAACATAAACTCATTTACAGCCAAACTCAAATACTGAGTGCATGCTATTTCAGAGGTTCCAGTCCCTGTGCATATAACTGAAATTACTGATATTTTGGAGTACCAATGGTGCCTGTATCTAGATCCCAATTCCTCAAAAGCTGACAGTGCACTACAGCTGTTACCAACAATTACATGGTAATAGTTAATCCACAGTCAGCAAATCATGGATTAATTAACTAGATATTATAAGTGGTCTGTGTTTGAACAACCTTAAATTTTTCTTAAATGATAAGAGCGCTTCTAGTTTTCAAACAGCACAAAATATTTAGACTAAAAAACAAAATTCCATGATTCTATGACTTTTCCAGGGTTTGGAAAACCAATTTAAAATTCCATTATTTTTCTTAACTTTTCATGATCTGTATAAGCCAACAGTATTTAGATTAACGTGGGGTTTTACAGTAAAGTGTACATGGTTGAATTCTTATTCATAATTACCTTGTAAGATGGCATACTTCAAACTCTCCAGCAATCTGACAGAGAGGACTGGTTGTGCGACATACCTATTTGATACAAACATGGGACTTTCATCATCTGTACATTACTTGTGAGAGACATCACCAAGTTGTAAAACATGACCACAAGTAGATGGTGTTTCTACAAACAGTACATGTATACCAGCCATGTATTACCAACTTGGTACGAATGTTTTAACACTCAAGGGAAGACTTAATGATGAATTCTAGGGGGGTTCTCTGACATGAAAGTGATGGAGAGGTGTAAATCAAGCAGTTTAGAGTTATTCAAAACCAATGGAAAATAATTCTAGACTGAGTTAATATACAGGCAGCCAGATGTTTAGGCAATCAGATGTATATATACATGTGCTACGAGCTTGCCTGCATTTGGCAATCAGCAAATAGTGTATTGCCTGTTCAAACTGAACTAACCGAGAATGTGTCACAAGAGTTGCAAGTATAGTAGCAACAAGCTAGTATGATTATTAAATTGTCTTGTCCCTCAACAGAATTGAAGCAAAACCAACAAATTCTGGTAAATATACTCAAGAATGATGCTGCTTGCTGGCCCACTGACAACACTAACTGACAGACACATTCAAAAAGGATGAGATTTCCATGTATTGCATTTAGACCAATTTCAATTCAACAAATAAAACATTGACCATTTTGAGACCATTTTGCATATATCAGATTTAGATATCAATAATCATCAGTTTAGCCAGGTGCATTTAGCACCCAACAACAGGTCACCTGGATTTGTACAGCTACATGTAATATACAGTGTATGTAATTCTTGAACAACTCTGGTCATCTTCTCTTACTACAGGTGCCTGTAGTAAGAGAAGATGTCGGCCATTTCTAATTTCCTCAATTGTCTCTGCTTTAATTTGACACAGTGCTAAGATTTGATCTACATGTATTATATGAATGAATGTACAAAGTATGCGAAATAAATTCACACTTTAATTGCAGTACGGAATGAATACATGTATGAGAAATAGAGAAATTTATGTTTACTCTAAAAGACAAATGGTGAGCTTGGTACAAGTACGTAAAATGTGTAGACCTGTAATGTTCAAATTTGTGCTTACTCCTAAGACTTAAACTTTCAAATGCCAAAACATTATTTTGGATGAAAAATATATATTTAGGCAATTTTAACATTGTTAGTATATATATAATTATTAATTTAAAGTAAATGCATGATTGACTGTGTTTCTTGGGTTTACCTTTTGGACTGCATTTGAAATAAATATATGTGTGGACACCACAAAGTAGAGCGACAAATAATATATGTAATAATATTATTACCAGACAAGCATGTATTCCAGGAGCACAACAGCACACAATTACAGCATTTCGACTACTGTTAATTGTCTCCTACTGTACTAAGCAGCTGTAATTTTTCTTTAGCAGAAACAAAGACAGAAAAACTAACTGATGTCTTTACCATTTGAAGAGAAACTTCAACATTATGCAGATGAAAACATGATATTTTTAAAAACCCATTACAAACATTCTTAATGAGTCCCTGATTATTTTGCATAAAAACATTTTAAAAACTTCTCGCTTAATATGTTTTTCAGACATGAAATGTTGAAAGGTTTTGGAAAAATCTAGCCTGCTATTCAACTCTACAACAAAACTTCATGCTGAGGAAAATGGAAGTGTTAATTAATTCCAGATGTCTAACCAACTGGAGGTTTTTTGTATCTAGATATTATTACTGTATTTCATCAGTAAACACATTTATTTATTGAGATTTTACACTTCACTCACTCCAAAGAAGATATGTTTTATACATTTTGGTTTTTATTTTTGTAGAAGACAAGACTTGCTTATAAAATACAACATTTGAACATCTTATAACTTATAAATGTATAGTTTACAGCATAATGTTCCCGTCACTAATGAAATTTCTGACAAAAAGACCATTTCCTTTCAAATCAGAGCTGATATGATTGTGAATTTAGTGTCACAGAACTAATCTTTTAAAAAAACTAAAATGGCAGGTGTGAAATAAAAATCTTCCAATTTAAAGGATAAAAGCTATAAATTAAATAATAAAACTGGTTTTCCTATTTTAAATGCAAGGCTTTTTGGCTCACTTTATGAACTGTCAAGCTAACCAATCGGAAATATCTAAAAGACAGTTTTCCGGACGACTATATGCATATCTTCTCAAGACGTATTTGCCAGTGTAAACAAACTGGTTAATCGTCGAAAATCGAAGTTCAGCTGTTTTTCAGAAATAAATGCATGATTTCCTTTTCTGCATGAACTAATGGTATTGTCTTATGTAAGATTCAATTACAACATTATTATAAAGTAAGTACACGAACAAAAAAAAACCCCGAAGCAACGACTTGGTATCTTAAAATGTCTTACCATTTCAAAAACTCATCAAGCAGCTCATTTATTCTTCCCTTGAATTTGGTTTCTTCCAAGACTCGTAAAGAAGTGACAGACTCCCGCCGACTGCTGCTCTTCTCAAGTCCATGGTCATCATCCTCAAGATCTGTGCTACTCGCATATTCCGACCAACCAAATCGACGTTCAAATAAATAGAATGTAAAGATCTCAAGATCTGACTGAATATGCAGCAAGTTTTCAGGTGCTCTTGAAGGAAAAGGGTTTTCAATCTCTGCCCCGCCGCGTTTCAACCACTCATTTTCAAAATCGTCATCACTCTCTGTTTTAGCTGATCGTAACGGTAATAAAACTCCTTTCAGCTGTTCCAAAATATTCAATTCTTCTTCCACAGAGCTCGCATTCTGCAATCGGACCAGAGAAAACCCCTCCATTCGCTGCGATCAAAGCGTTATGTAGAATATATAGAAAATGTGTTCCAGGATCCTTGCTCAACCGATTGCTTCACGGAACATCTTTATGTAAAGTTGATCGAACTTGACGTTTTCATTTGCTTTCACAATACAAATCTCCGGTGGTTAATGCCATTATAAGCCACAAAGCGATATCCCACAGAACGCACACAAATGACCGCCATTTTCAATTTATCTGAACGAGGAAACCTGGTGTTTATTTGAAATGCGAAAGCTTATCGACTTTTACAATTTCAGTCGATGAAACTCCGTTCGCCGCGTTTAACGGGAAAGACTGGGCCTAGTTGTTGCAAGTGCTGGTGAACACTGGGTGAACGGAAGTGTTGGTAAGTTTATATGTAATATACTTGCCTTCACCTACTTCTTCCCTCAATCAGTAAGGATATGGAACTCACTACCTGCTTCTGTTGCCTCCGCCAAAAGCCTGGACCAATTCAAGTCCGCCTCTGCGCTTTGCATTAACACCATCAAACTCAAAGCGCTGTGCCAAGTCTCGCGAGGCCATTAGCTCAGCTAGTTCCTCCTGTGTGCGGGTAAATTTTGGTGAGGCAAAAACTATCAAACATGTTAGATATTTGTCTCACGACTTCGCGATGCAAAATCTCACCAAAATTTACACGCACACAGGAGGAAACAGCTGAGCTAACAGCCTCGTGAGACTTTTTTCTCAGCCGTTTCCTCTCGTGTGTGCCGGGCTTAAATTGGGTCCTCAATGTAATAAAGATCCTAAATGTAATACAATATTGGTCTTAAAGGTCCTAAAAATCATAAAGTTTGGCCCTAAATGTAATGTTAGCTGTTGGTCCTAAATGTAATAAACCTGTTATTACAATTAGGGCCTACTGTGACATCTTGACCTCAAATGTAACAACAGCCCCCAAATGTTATAAACTAAGGGGCAAAATAGAATATGATCAAGACATTTTGTCCGAAAATCTTTTGCTGTATTTTTCTCAACTAAACACCAGCGGTGGTTAATTTATTTTTGTTTTTGGTTGTCTTCATTAGCTCAGGGGCTTCTAATTGAGAAGGGCATTTCCTTGAGATGGTAGCTTTTTTACTTGATAGATTTCCTTTAATTACTACTACTTCAGTTACCGCTAAAATGTAGCCCTAGATCAAACTTTTGAATTAAAGATACTTAACAGCTATAAACTAATGGCTGGTGAAATGGAAACACAAAATAACAATATTCAGTGATCAACAACAAAAACTAGATAGAAACAATCTGTAGTAATAATAGTTCAGCTTAGCTCCTCAAACAAACACCAGTCTCTATTATAAAGGCAAAGAACAGTTGCTCCTGTTTGGATTTTTAGGGAGGCATACATTTCTATTTTATGAAGGAGCTACTTCGCACAAGTAGTTGTTGTTAAGTCTATATTTCCCCATTTTGCTGAACTATTATTGCTATAAGAGCAACACATTCCTGTCCTGCACGCAACCCTTAATTTGTGTCAACAACCCTAAAAAATAGAACAATTTTCATGAGAATGTCAAGATTTTCTTGTTTTTTGCACTGGAAAAGAAGAACATAAGCACAGTATTAGAAGTAGTCCCAGCTGTATGGAAAGAAAATACAACTTGTATAGCCAACATAATTCTTGCATACACCATTCTGCACTATGATGCAAAAATGTTCCTCCCTATAGAATGTTTATTAGTAGCATTATTGATTACTTACACATATGTTTTTACACTTTGGCTCTTTTTTACATTTAGGGACTGTTGTTACATTAAAGGCCTGAGTGCTAGGCCCTAAATGTAAAAACAGGTTGACTACATTTAAGACCAATGGTCTATTACATTTAGGACCAAACTGTATTACATTTAGGACCTTTGGGACCAATCTTGTATTATCAATTATTAGGGACCAGTCAGAATTTAAGTTGGAGGGGGGTGGAGGAGAAATGAAATTTTTCGGAACAAAAATTTGGGACCCCCCTGAAGAGTGAAACAATTTTTGAGGGC
>JAOBRG010386270.1:0-10852 GCA_027574985.1 Umimayanthus nakama | reverse complement strand
AATAATAATAATAATAATAATAATAATAATAAAGATAAACAATTGTGCAACATTGAATAACTTACCGCATAAGCGGAGTCACCTGAACGAAGTATTATGTCAAGGTTTCCCGATCCCTGTGACGACGACAACACTGTATGGTCACAACTGAGGTTGGTTGCTCCTGCCACGCCTGGGTCTCCCGGTGGTCCCATGGTACCCGCCGATCCGTTCGCACCTCGAGGACCGTCTTGTTTGCTTACACCATTAACCTTAAGTTAAAGAGTATCAATATATTTGTATATTTCTACTTAACGGAGGAAAGCTAATAAATTATTGTAAAACAGTAGTAATATTTTTTAAAGAAAGATTCGTACCAGGGATTGAGTATTCATAGAACATAAATTATGCTCTCATAAAATTATGTTACCATAGTTCAAGGGAAATCTAAAACCCTTTTAGGCAATGGATTTGAACACATGGTTCAATCTCTTACATCCAATTGCGCAAACTTTGCTTGGAGAAAGTTTTAAGTTGAGGTCCATAGATTTTAATTTTATTATACTTCAGGTTAAGGTTGTGTACGTTTTATTGCCGTGATGTGATTCGAGCTACCTAAGGTTACCATGGTAACTGGATGTCATGTCGTAACGGAAGGGTGACACTCCTGCAACAAGGTGGCCGACCAAACAATGTATGCCGAAAACTACTCGCTCTTTTGGCAACTGCTTGGAAATTTCAGGAAAAACATTGATTACAGGTCTACGCTTATGTACAATAGTAGTTACACTTTAACCTAACTAGAATAATTTGGTTTCAATGCACCACTTGTTTTAACTACTTCTAAAAGTAAAACCTTAGTGTCTGGAAATGTCAAAGAATACACAAACTCGTAAATTACCGTTTAGATTATTTGAGCGGCCGAGAGTAATTATAGATTACCTCTCACGATTGACCTAACTGGAGCACACCCGGGAAATTCTCCTGGCAATACTCCGAGACTACCTCTGGGGAAGACTCCCGGATCTTCTGTACCCTTTGTACACGTATGGTTATTTGTGGTAACTGGAGTGATCTACGGGAGCACTCCAAGAAAGTTCGGGTTCCCTCAGTGTTGTTACAGGGTCTAATTCGTTTGTGCGATTTTGAGCGGAAAAACTTGCTTATGTCTCCCAAAAGTGACACCTCGTGTGCTGACCCCTACCTTACTTCCCCAGGAATGAAAAATAGATAGATCTTTTCTCTTAATCGTCGTAGCTAAGTTTACACTTGAAGTGCTTTAAGCCTTACCTTCGCTGTCAGTGAGGAATTAACATCCATGATGTTATTATTTATGTTGCTGTCCACTGCTTGGAGGTTAGCTTGAACCTTGCTCAGCTGTTGGTGAGTGGCAAATTGTAAGCAATAGCAAAGGCAAAAGAAATAGCAAAAGAAATAACAATAACTGTCAAAACGTGTAGCTATTTCAGACAAGTGTCAAAGCCCACAACCAAACTCAGACCAAAGTGCTAAAATCTGTACCCAACTTTAGGCCAGTATCAAAATCTGTGCCTAGCTTTAGAACAAAGTGTCAAAACTTGCACTCAAATTCAAACTATAGTTATAATGAAATGTCTTAATCAAATTTTAAGCCAAATCATTACAACTTTTAACGTGTTTTAAACCAGACGGCTGCTTGAATCATGCCCTTTTGTTTTCGTATCTACCTATTTAAAAGCACCGAAAATACCAAGCTCGAACAAAATAAAAGCGGTTAACAGGCTGTCAAAAGTCACAGGAGCTCTGAGAGTAACTGAACACACTTAGGAATTTCGCATTTTTTTCGTGTTGTGGATTTGTTTAGAGTTTGTTGTTAACTCTAGAAGGCATAAGAGGGGGAGGAGAGGGGGGGGGTTGCTTAAATAATTTGTTCTTTGACCGATTTCCAAACGCTTTGGCACAACTGTTCTTTGTCTGTTGACACATCTTTTGACCCTAACTACGTGACGTCACGACTGATAACGTTATCATAATAAGTCACGCAACCCGTGTGTTGCCTACAAAAGTGGAATTCTTCGCTGAAAGTGAAACTATTATCAACTAAATGACAATGTCACTTAATTTCTTGCAATTTTGTTTATTCCATTTGCTAAACTATGTTTTCTCACCATTTTCAGTGTTCAATTTGAAAACCTGAAAATTTGAAAATCCAAGGTGACGCAGCAGTGACGTCATTTTGTTTTTGGTTGCCATGGAAATCAATTAAAAACCACATGCTTTCGATTAATTGAAACTACAATAAAAGTTATTTTAACATATATACCAAATATCAAGTCAATCGGATGATAGGTGACAAAAGTGGACGGGGGGGGGTTCAAATTAACCTGCTCCCCCTCCCCCCTTATGCCTTCGTGTTACTATTTTACCTTACGCCGTCTAAGGTTAAACATACGAGTCTTAGTTACAAATTTTAAATTACCTCGTCGTGAAGTGTTCGGTTTGCAAGTCCAAACTTGGTGCTTGAGTCCATCGCAGAGTTTTGAAGTCGCGCATCATTTGCGGAGAGTGTTCGGTTCATCTGAGAGAGAAATGTTAAAGTCGAGGAAGCGAAAAGACGTAGCGTCAGTCCATACCTAGAATATTAGTTTAGTCAATATAGGGGTTGATACTAGACGTTTTTTGCTTGTGAGGTTTGGTGTATGACTGCTCCAAACGAAGGGCTAACGCTCGGAATGTCAGCCATACACCGAAGCTCAAAGGCGAAAAACGTACCAGATCAACTCTGTTAATCAAACTCATACATGCATTTTATAAGCACAATTTTATAAAAATAGTAGGGCCCCACATTTGCCCAAAAATTAAACACATGCTTAAAGAACAACTGACGGTCGGCTTCAGCTGCAAATGTATCTGTCAATTTTTATTGTAAAACACAACACGAAATAACAAGAGTCAGTAGAATTTTTTGCGCAAAACTGAGTTTAGTACACTTAACTTGCTGACAGCCGCCCCCAAAAGCGGCCCTTTTGGATTACTAACATGTTTGCGAAGATAATTGACATGCTAGATCAATCTAAGAACAACTAAGGCTAAAACTGTGCAAAAACTTAAAAACATCGAAACTTGGCAAAAAATTAATGGTTCCCACACCAGATTTATTAAGAGCAAAATGCCACTAACCACAGATTGGCTTGTGTGCGGCGGAATATAGTTTGGTAAGTTCATGTATTAAAAGAAAACGTAGTCACTCACCTCTTGCAAAGCACTCCAGACTTCATTTGACCTGTCTTGAACCTAAAAACATTCAAGAATGCACCTTATAAACACTGACTTAATAAAAACCTAAAAACTAATTCATTTTAAATTTTACTCCAAGATCTAATTTTAGAGCTAGTTACAATGGAGCTGCAAAACCAAAAGCAAAACCTTCCATACAAATTCTTAAAAGATGTATTTTTTGAGCAGTTCTTTTTTCCATATTTCACTAAAACTACCATTGATTATGTGCCAATTTACGGTTTCTTTTTATAAGGTTCTACAATATGGCATATATAAATATTGACTAAAAATAGTGTAGAATCTATTGTTAGATATGGAAGGACAAGGACATCAGATGGCGAAAAGAAAGCTTTTTGGCTGGTTTGATTTTTGAAGCTGTGCCTAGCTATGTCATTCAATGCTTTTCCTTTAGTAATTTGGCAATGTGATTTAGAAATTTCTTTCATGACATTTTAAGCCTAGCTTGTTAAAACAAATTTGCTAAACCAAATTAGCTGGTCTTTGAACTGGCTCTTGTCAAATGCATGCATTAGTGTTTTAACCACACTTTTCAGCTTTAAACAGAAAAAAGAGATTTAATAAAATAATGTACAAAAAACAAACAGATAAAACAAAAAAGAAACCAAGCATTACCGTTTGTTTTGTAGTTGAATTTAGCAAATCAAAAGACGTGGTTGCTGCAGCCATAGCAACTGTTAAATCTCCGTCTTTTTCCGATAATCTTGAATTGACCTGCAAATGATAAAAAAGTATACACTGACAACTGTTTTTACATGATCTTCTGTTGGCATCAAAACAAAATATGTTGGAATGTACCTCGTTCATCAGATCCAGTACGTTGTTTAAGGTCTCATTACTGCTTTGAATCTGCAAATTAAGAAACGATAACCAATATTTAGCTCTACTCTATATGCGTTACAGGGTTTCATGCTTCTCCCTAAATAAGAAAAGGAAAAACCGGCGCAGAACAATTTTGCTGATCTTCGGTGTTCTGTTTTCTTTCTTGAGGAAATAGATGTGTTGCTTCTTTCATAATAGGCTGGTAAAAAATCAAACCAAAATATCCAAAGCCCAGAGGCCAAAGGCATCGATGGTAGTAAAATATGTTGGTCTTTTGAGTCTTTATTAAGCTGTTGAAAAGTTTAAAATAGACAGTGTTAAACTGCACCTGTATATTTCTTAACATATCACTTGCACATTACAGTATTAATTACTTACACCTGCACAAGGCAATATTTATTAATATTATTATTTATTATTATTATTATTATTTTGCATGCACCCTCCTGTCATTAGCGAAAGCTAAAAAGGAGGTTATGAGAACTTAGAGAACTTAGATCACTTAGTTACCAAGCTTGAAATAGGTTGAGGGAAGAAAGAAACTTTCGTTGAGTCCCAGTACCAGTTTTGTACACCAATTCAATCCAAACCAATTAGCACACATCAATACGTAGTTAGGTTCCAAAAGAAAAGAAGAACAGAGATCGACAAGACCAAAAATAGCATTAAAAGCTCACCTTTTGCTCTACTGTTTTCTCTTTCTGGTACATAGTGAGATTCAAACTCGTTAGAGAAACTTGCAGTTTCGCCCTCCTGTCATTCAAGTAAATCGCAGTGCTATTTAACTGTTAAAGAGACAAAGGTCAGATTAAACAAATTTTCTGAAACCGAAGCTTAATCTCTAGCTTTTGAAGTATATTTTCTATCAGTTGGGAACATAGAGAAAAAAACCTTGCCACAGCATATGACTATTATGCATTCGTGTTCTTCTTTTATCTAAACTAGTCGATATTATATACCATTGTATATAGTAACATGCTACTTTGAGGTACAGTAAAAGTATGTTGTTGTTGCTGCTGTAATTGCTGTTGCAGTTATTGTCGTTGGTGCTGTTGTTGTTGTTATCTTTGTTGTGTTGCTGAAAGAGCGAGCAGCTATGTCACGTACTGCAAGGTATTGGTTCAGTTGCTACTGGTAGCAGTTTACTTGTTTCGCACTGAAAACTCCCTCAATATTTTATCAATCAATCATCAATCAATCAATCATATATATACGTTTTAATTGTGTTAAGTTAAATTGCTCTTACTAATAACTATCCCAAACAATACCTACTGAGCGTTAGACGAATATAGGGAATGGGCCCACACAGAGAAAGAAAAAAATGTCTGACCCCGGATAGGTTCGAACCCAAGACCTTCGGAACAGGTCACCATTACTCTACCAAATGAGCTAAAAGGCCAGATCGGTATTTAAGATGGTAAGTTGCGGCAAATGAACACGTAAGTGAGGGGTTAAACTATAAGATTTAGCAGCTTGGCACTATTGAGCATATATCTTTAATTTTCCTTTAACTTATCACAACTAAAATCTCAATATATGCTTTTAAATAGTGCTCAGCGGCCAAACCTTATCGCTAACCCCTCACCTACGCAATCAATCAATCAAACATATTTAAAGGTCTACCAACATTTTTTAACATTTAGTGTTTTGACTTTTTGATCAATCAACCAACCTGAAACATTTTGAAAAACTTACATTGCTGAGATATAGAGCATTTTGCTTTATTTATGAATTTTGCAAATACCAATCAAATCTTAGTGCTATTACCTTTGAGAGAAGTTCCTTCTTTTTATCTCCAACCATTGTTTCAATTCTGTTTACAGCCTCTAGAAACTGTGTATCCTTCTGCTGGAGTTGTTCTTTGAACGCTTTAAACTAAGGAAGACATAAAGTAACAAAGTTGAGGGGAAATTGGCAAATAAGAGAGATGTATTTTGTAGACTTGGAGTTAGAAGTTTCGGTCAAAAGGTTGAGAAAGTATGACACTAGTAAATCTAACATAGTTTGTGTATATGTACATGTAACATTTACTGCATGGCTATTTGTGTGCGAACGTGCAGACATACAAGAATTCAAGAGGAATCCACCACGCTACCTGTTCTCTCACTTGGTTCTTCCGTTGTAAAACAGCCAACAGTTCCTGATCCTGCTTTTCCTGATAGAGATAAAACCAAACATTTACACAAAAACGTGTTTATAAAAGGAAAAAAAATATCGTGCTGGGTATAATACAACTTAAGTGATATTATAATTCTTAAAATGATTGTTAGTAGTGGTAAAAAGACATTATAAAAATGACTCTATTAATCAGGTGATACGGGTTGTGTTTGCAAGATTAAAACAGAAATCACATTTTATTGGAAATCACATTTTATTGGAAATCACATTTTATTGGAAACATCCGTATACTTACCAGCTCCCTCTCCAGTGAAGCGAGTTCACCCTTCAGCTTTTGCAAAGAGCTCGCAAGCTCTTCGTCTGATAGAGCGTTTTGAGTGGATGTTTGTCGGACCTGTGCTGCTTCTATAAAAGTATAAAAGCAAATAGAACATTACTAATTTTAATATTACCTCCATCTTGTCATTTGAAATTAGATCAAAAGTTAGACGTTCAGATAAGAAAAACGTATTTACCAGCAAGGGTGGAAAGCCTTGCAAGAGGAAATAATGTTGTATACCCTCTACGTTGAAAAAATAACAAATGAGTGACGGGCCCGATTACGCTGAACAGATTCAGCACGGGCTGAGTTTTAAGCCCAGTTAGGCGGGTTGTACTTTCAGCCAGGTCACTTTAGCAAACTTAATCAAAACAAATTTTAGCCGGTTTACATGGAAACATCTTCATCCCTAGATTTTCAGCCCAGTCAAACGGGCTGGAACTTCATCATGTTATCGCAAATACGCGTCCAAGTTTTGATTTGATCAGCGGAAAATTTCGGTAATCGTGTCCATAATGTGTCAAGAGGTTTTCCCGCGAAAAGGTGTAAAACGCAGACCGATCGGAATTGCGCAATGTAATTCGTAAAAAAACTTCCAGTTTTTCTCTTGGTCATGTATTAAATCGGATCATATGAAGAAAAATCTTGTAACAACATTTTTTAGTAACTGTGGAGGGAGATTTGAAAAAGGTTTACTTCTATGGTATGTAGTCAATTTTGTTGCGAGATATGATAAGAATTTCTATTTTATAAATGCCTAAGTTGGAAGTTTTCTTTTCTATTAAAGCAAGTAACACTCGGACAAAAATTAGGAGTTATCCGTTAAGCCAGCCACATGCCAATTCATGAACAGAAATTTTTATTAATGAAAGTGACAGGACGATGAACTAAAAAGGTGTAAGTACTTATTATTGTCATTAGCCTAAGTAATAAAAGCACTTGTAGAGACATGGGCCCTCCAATTAATACATGGCAACATTTACTTGCACCATTATTCTTAGTGGTAAAACAAAGACCAAACAAATTTCAGTCGGATCATGAACATTCTCTTTTAATGTCGTTCTCAATAACTCAACTAACAAGTGTCTTCCTTTGTAAAATAAAGCGAATGAAAAATAACCGAGTGTTTACGGCATGTTTTTCAATTTTAAAGTTGTTCCGAAAATTTTTCAACATGGATTTCTTTTGTTTGTATACAGTTTATTTTCTACGATATTAATTGAAAACAATACATATTTGTTGTTTGACAGTTAAAAAATAATATGTCGCAGACTTTATCGAGAAATACTTTAAGATCTGTCTCAGTGAGCTGATCTGCTCTAGAAATTTAAAGGCCAAATGTACCGAAATACTTTACTAGCGAAATTTCAACAAATCAAAACCTTTCTCGTTTCTCCAAATGTCCGCTCAATTCACCGGTAAGTTAGTACCCTACGAGCAGAGATAGCAAGTTAGTTGTGTTCGATAGGATTTATATTAGAAGGCGAAGTTTCGATTCATGTTCATAAAGCAATCTTTGTGAAATCTTTCATTGATGTATATAGCAAGATCAAGTATTAGTAAAGTAAAATAGAACAACGATAATCAGTCCAACAAATGAACAATCAAGGGTTCACTGGTTGAACTGAATGGAACAATTCTAGCTGGTTTCAAAAGTTTTCTAGTACATCCAAGTATGATGCTAGTTTTCCAAACATTTATTATGCAAGTCTACAACTTTAAAGTGTAAAGGGCATAACCCAGTTATGCGATCAAGCTTGGGTTATTTCAGTGATAGATTAAAGACTTAAGAGTGTTTCACTATCAAGTATTAATAATGTTTGTCGAAATATTGTCAGTTAAGTAAACAAAATGGTCCGGTGTCGAGATTAAATCCCAGAGTGTTAAGCTCACCTTGGCTTCCACATGAACAATTCTTTCCAACTTTTCCCAGCATTAATAGAAGCACCAAGATCAAAGTCGTAATAGCAACGATCATGATTAGGAATAACATGATGTGGCTACATTTAGTAGATCTACCGGTCTGTTGCGACTTTGTGCCTTTTATGGTTTGTGAAGGCACAGTTGGTTCGTAAACTGCGTTTTGTTTTCTGCGCGGACCTGAATTTCGTGATCGCATTTGTTCTGCGAGATGCAACGGGTCTTCATAGTGATGGTCGTCGGGTTGATGTGGTTTTGAGTATAAACTTGCTCTTAATGGTGCTGGCGCTGGGTTGTAGTTAACAATATCATTCAGGGAAATGAAGTTCTTGTTGTGTACGCTTGTACGGTGATCCATCTTTGAGAATTGTCTCCTTACCAACTGGTTCAAAGCTGTTCAAACTTTACAAACACCAACAAGTTGAACGAAAGTCTTGTTTAGAATAAAAAGTGCGTTGCCTTCCTTTCACTGAATGACTTCAGCCGTGACTAAAAGGAAATATGCATAATTCTAAAATCAGGAATATACAAACGTCAATGGGTTTCAATGGCTAAAGGCAGTCCCAAATTGGTCTTTATGACGCAGGTCTTTTTTGTCGCTTTCTGCTTGGTTAACCATCCATTAGATTCACGCAAAATCCGAGTACTCTTTATCACTGAAGGATAAGGGACTGTATAGCTTCCGTTGTAATGAAACCCGATTGAAAGTTTGAGAAGAAATAGTCTAGAAAAGTAGATGTATTTAAAACTGATCTATCGACAAGGGACCTCTCATGCGATTGTGCGGAATTAATGGTACTGAAAGGGAAAACAAAAAATGTTGAATTGTATCGCATAAGTAATGTGCTTAAGTTTATATTTTGAAAGTAAAACTGGCTGTAAAAAGCAGTCCATGCAATGACAATCAGTTCACGAGTGTTTCTGCTTTTTCCAGATGAGGCAAGGCTGTATTGAAAAATTTTTAGAATTCGACACAACTAACAACAACACTCTTTTTAAAACGAATACCTAATTTTGGACTGGGGCTTAATGTTCCTAAATACTTTGAGGATTTCGGCCTACACGCATCCGAGAAGTTTCCTGTTCTTATGAAAGAAGGCAACGTCGAGTTTTTGACTGGCGTGAGCTCACGATCACCTCCTCCAACGGCGAGCAGTTTTTCAGCGATTTTAAGCAAGTTTTCTATAGAGCTGGGCTACCTGTGGTCTCGTTGGAATTCGATGCCCCAAGCCGTAGTTATAACTATGCCTAAGGTAAGATATAAAGATACTTGCAAAAGTGAGTTGAAGTGTAGAAAAGTGCTCAACAAATAGAACTCAAAAGTGGGTTCGATCAACAGAAGTTGATGTGGTATGTTTTTCGCCTGTGGGAAATGACGTTTTGAGCGATAGCCCTTCGTCGGAGCAGACTCAAGCCCATTTGTTCAGCGTACCCACCCGTAACGAAGGACAGTAGTAATGTGATACTAGTAATGTCACTACATTAGTGAGAAGTTGAAGATCCTTCTGCCTGTCCCCGAGATTTCAATGCTAGGTACGTAGCTCTAACATCCGACACCTGGATCTGACAATGTTGAGCTTAAATGCATTCTACACAATACTCATCTGAAATCAGTTGGTAGAGCAACGGTGATCTGTTCCGGAGGTCGTGGGTTCGAACTCCACCGGGGTCAGAGATTTTTTCTCTTTCTCCGCGTGGGCCCATTTCCTATCTAGGGCTAACGCTCAGTAGGTATTATTTATATTTGGGATTATTTCAGAGCACTATAACTTACTACAACTAAAACCTAAATGAATGAATCAGAGCCCGGTTGTTCGAAGCCCTAGTAGTATTAACTTACGTTTAACTCTTACTGAAAGCTAAAGAGTTAGCTCAAAATTTAGTACTAATCGCGGGATTTTGAACAACCCGGCTCAGAATAACTGATGAAAGCGTTTTGAAAACTCTCATGTTTAAAGGGAAGAAAAGACCTGAGAAAAAGAAAAGAGTTTTCGCTTTGGCATTTGTAGTTAGATTTGTAATATAAGTAGACAATTGAGCTGTCAGTCCTATCACTCAAAATATGGTCGCCATGAAAACAAGCGAGAATTACTTAATTTTGCACGGTTTCCCTTCCTCTCACATCCCCTCTTGCTTTGAAACAAGGGTAATAAACTACCGAAATAACTTACAAACTACCAAAGGCCTAAAAAAATCCCCCACGAAACTTCATGAATACTGTGGATGCAGTAGATAAGAACCCACGCTGTGGACATTTCGATCTACTGTCACACTCATGTCACTCTGTTGAACTGTCACACTCATGTCACTCTCTAATACTGCCACACTCATGTCACTCTCTAATACTGTCACACTCATGTCACTCTCGAATACTGTCACACTCATGTCACTCTCGAATACTGTCACACTCATGTCACT
>JAOBRG010386259.1:0-10852 GCA_027574985.1 Umimayanthus nakama | reverse complement strand
CTTACTTACTTTCATATTTACTTACTTACTTACTTACCTACTTACCCACTTACTTACTTACCTACTTACTTACTTACTTACCTACCTACCCACTTACTTACTTACCTACTAACCCACTTACTTACTTAGTCATTTACTCATTCATTTATCCACATACTCACTACAGTACTTCTTGCATTCCGTCCTTCATTCATTTCTTTTAATCATTCATTCAACGTACCTGCCAAGTAAGAACGTTGACTGAGCAAAATATAAATTTGAGTGAATGAGTGAGGAAGGGTGCCAGTAAAGGTATGTGTAAACAAGTTGATTGACCAAAAAGGTAAGGTAAATGTTTTAAAACTTGTATTTAAGAAACACAAACGTTTTCCTGCTACGGCACATACACAGGTTAAAGAAGACTAACCCTGCCTTTTTTTGTTGTCTTATTTTATTTTCTTGTTTAGTACACTACATAAAACAAAAGAACACAAAATCCCCTATAAGATTTTAGTACCCAACACCAAACCCCTGTAAAATGGGGATACCCCCACCCCACAACTACAACCTAATTCTCTATTGATTATCAAACCCAGACTCGTTCAATTTTGTTCACTGTTGCACTACTACTAAACACGTAGCCTCTAAAACAAGGCCTAGTGTCCTTCGCAGCCGATTCCTCAGAAATAGGACTTCCGAGGGGCCCACTGCTAATGAGTTAAAGCGGCTATTTATTAAGGCTAGCGGGCACGAAGAATTTGATATAGCGAAACTGCTGACCAGTAAAGTTGCTTTTTTCCGCAGGCTGTTGATGATAATGACGTCAAAAGTCTAAACATCAAATGGCTGCGTTCCCGTATAGGAACCGTGTCCCAGGAACCAGTCCTGTTCAGCTACAGTATCGCAGAGAACATCGCCTACGGGGACAATTCTCGCGAGGTGTCCATGGAGGAGATCGAGGCGGCAGCCAAAGCTGCCAACATCCACAGCTTCATTAACACCCTGCCTAAGGTTTGTGGCTTGGTTACAGAGTAGCGTTACTTTAAGTAGTTAGTAGGGCTTATAGCATCGTCTCCCCGGGGGAGGGAGGGGTACTTGGGTCAAGTTTTGCTGGGTATGTGCCGTTGGCCTCTCAGAACTCTGACCCCATTTTCGTCTGGGAGACTAGTTTTGAAAAAAACTGTTTTTCTGCGTGGGCGAGTACGCTGATTTAAATGGTTTGATCAAAAAAGGTTGATATGGTATGTTTTTCGCCTGTGGGATATAGTGTTTAGCTGACGTTTCGAGCGTTACCTTGCGGATCGAAAAGTCAAGTTTTGCCATAGGTTGAAATTAGTAGCATCTAATTGGTCAAAACATGTTCGAAACTAAACGAGTAAAAATCGTTCATTGGTTCCGTTGGAAGCCAAGGTCCCAAGTTTGAAATTAGACTCATCTCATCTTATCTTGTCAAGTTACATCTCAACTCTGTCATCTTATCGTATCTAATCTAATCTCATCTTGCCAAGTTTCATCTCAACACTGTCATCTTTTCTTACCTCATCTTATTTTAGTCTTGTCCCGTCTCATCTCATCTCATCTGGTCAAGTTTCATCTCAATTCATTTTGTCCAGTTACATATCATTACAAGTGAACATTACAAAATACAGTGATGAGATAAGCAGTGCATGCAAACATTTTGTTTAGATGTACCGGCAAACAACAGCCAGCTTACACTCGGTAAATATCTTTTGTAAGACTTTACAACTTTTCTCCGTTTTGATAACTAGGGCAATCAATGACCACAACTGTATTTTACTCATATGTCAAAAGCTATCTTGTTGTATTTGAGCTGCAAACTTAAAAACAGAAATTATTTGTGCAGTTTTAATATGGCTCTCTGATGATACATGTAATTTCCTTGTAATATTTCTATAATTTTCCAGTAGCTGTGTTTGGTTTTTTAGTTACACATTTTGCCTTTAGTTGAGAAGATGAAAAACCACCTAATGACCTTGTTACTGATGAACTATTACTCTGACTCTGGCCGAAGACCGAAAGTTGAGTTCTGGCATCTGTTTCTTATTTATTTATTTTTTTGTCGCGGCGAACTTGCTAGCTGTCAGGCGTGACAAATTACAGACGCATGCGCAGGTTGCGCACCCAAGGGCCTTCTGGGAACGACGTCTGTCCAAGATCTTGGTCAGCCGCCATATTGGTTCACAGTGTGTTTCTTTGTGGATGTGTTTCCCAAGTAAATTCAGGGTAGACTTCTGTTAGAACGACTGTGCAACATACAAAACTGTTTAAAAGACAAGCACTTTAAGGGAGCAGAAAGATATTTGGCTTGACTGGCAGCAGAATCAATAGTGCCTCACGTGTTTGCATTGGACGAATTTTGTCGCAATTTTGTGGTTGGAGGAGAAAACTAAGAAGCGATTCCTTTATAAAACTGTTCGAGATCAGTAGGTCATTTCATGGTACTTTGTCTTTGGAATTAAACGACGCCTTGAAGGATATTTTATGAGGTCAATTCTCTTCTATATTGTCATGTAGGTTAGTTAAATCCGGCCAGAGTCGGAAGTCTCCTTGGAGTCTCTTGTTACTGCTTTTACTATAGTTATGACTACCATCCCTGTTATAACTATCGCTATAAAAATCATAATATACATTATTATTATTATTATTATTATTATTATTATTATGGTTATTATTATTCATATTATTACTATTTATTATTAATCCGTTCTCTAGGGTTATGACACCAATGTAGGTGACAAAGGAACACTCATTTCCGGTGGGCAGAAACAGCGTATCGCCATTGCAAGAGCACTCATCCGTAACCCCCGTATATTACTGATGGATGAGGCTACCTCGGCATTGGACACCGAGAGTGAAAAGGTACGCATGCGCTGTAAAGCTAAGTCTTAAAAAATACTTTCCACAACGTCTACATTTCCGATTGAACAGCGAGTTGGTAAACGACAGGCTCCGAGAGTTTCCAAAAAAGCTGCTATTTTCAAGTTCAGGGAAATATCAGAAAACTTTCGTTTGGGTCAGTAAAAATCAATGAAAAAATTGGGAGTTTTATCTTTTGACTGTTGCCGTAGCAATGGCTTTTTTTCTTAAGTTTTTGTAACTTGCCTGTGACCTTTGAAAACTATTCTGGATTTATTCTTCTGTGTATGGGGCGGGTTCTAAGCGAACCTGGCTTTATGTCTATTTTTTTTCGAAAACGTGCTCTGGCGCTGGCTTGCTCAAATATCACGTTCAGAAAAACCAAATCAGAAATTGAAACTGAAGTCTTTCAACATAAAATGAAGTCATCTGTACTATTTGGACAGGTCAATGAAAAATTGTGTTTGGTCAGCGGTTAGTTTGAGAGAAGTAAATAAGTTTTATTTTTCGAATGAGTTTGAACCCAACACAAGCTTTGAATGCCATGTGGCGAATCGCACACTCGCTGTTACGGCTATGCAGTGCGTTACAGTATTTGTTTTACCAAAGAGCAAGTATCGTTACACGAACTTCGAAGGAAGACCACTGAGTCAAACATTAATAACCAAATTAAAACAACCAATTGTAATATGCTAATTTCCGCTTAAAAAAATGTTTCAAACTTTTTCCGTTTAGTAGCATGTATCTACTCTAAGTTTTGAACACTCGACAGTTCTGTTCGGTCGCGGTGTTCATTGTGGTATACCGCATTTCAAAAAGGTTGACGTGCGAATAGTTTTATCAATCAAAATTTTGTACTGTCATCTTTTCTGGTTCAAGGCCAGTTTCACAACCAAGCGCATTCCCGTACACACTGTAAACACGGCGGATTGTATGAGCGAGTGGAGATATTTTTTTTTGAAACTGTTGAAAATATACCAATTGTGAATCATTTTGAGCACTTTCTCCCCTCACTCATACATCCGCCGTGTTTACAGGACGTGTGGCCCGCCAAACAAACCGTTTGTACGGTACTACACTTGATTATAAAACTGGCTTCATTGTTAGCTTCAGTACAGCTAAACGGATGATACACAGTGTAAACTAGTAATCTTCCATGATCCTTTTGTGCTTGGCGTTATATCATTTGTAGGAGTCATCGTTTTTCAAATAGCTCTATTGCATAGCTGTAGTTGTTTTGTGCAACGAGCTCTGGTGGAAAAGTAGATTATCTTTAAAACCATTTTGAGGAACGTTTGCTCAGTAACTGTGCTCACATGGCGGGTGGCTCCTCCTAAAATGGTCTACAATTGGTAGAGGATTTAATGGAGCCGAAACCAATTGTAGAATTGCACACGTTTTAGGTATCCTACTTATGAACAGTTACTAATTTGCATTTTGTTTCAGAAACATTACAGTCTCAATTTGCTAGTATGTTTTTTAGGATAGTTTTTATTTTGCAAGAAAACGTTACACTTTTGGCCCACGAAAACGAACATTAAATAATCCATAATAAGTTCTTGCCCGAGGCAGATAATGTTATTAGTATGGTTGTGATAATCGTGTTTTCCGTCCAGGTTGTACAAGAAGCTCTGGACAAGGCTAGTGAGGGGCGTACAACCATCCTCATCGCTCACCGGCTTTCCACCGTGCAGACCGCTGACTCCATAGCTGTCATAGACCACGGGCGCGTGGTTGAGCAAGGCACTCACCAGGAGCTTCTGGCACTGAAGGGAACGTATCACTCACTAGTCACGGCTCAGCTGTACACGGGAGACCAGAGTGGGAATGGAAACGAGGATGAAAATGGAGACAAGAAATAGCAACATTTCTTAGATTTGCTATGTGATTGGTCTAAGTGTCGATATTAAGTTCTCGGTTCTAAACAGTATACTACGTTGAAATTCTTTTTTTATAAATGTCTTAGTATATCTTGGATAAGAGTTCCGATTTAGAAAATTTCTAATAACGTAACATAGCATTGCAAAACGAAAGAGAATAGAATAGGATATCATAGCATAGCATAGAATAACTAGAAAAGAAGAGAACAGAAGAGAACAGTTCTAAAAGAACAGAACAGAATAAAATAACATAGCCTAAAACACAATATTATAAAAGAGCATATATAACTCGTACTGCATCGTTACACGCAGATCATTACAAGCGATATAGAAAACAGATCGGAATTTTGGACTTATTACTGAAATATCATAATTACAACATAGTTTAGTATGTATACATATGTACCCTCTTGCGTCAAACGCAACCGACTGATAAAACTTCTGACTGTGGTGGTTTTTTGGTTGTTGAATGCGAGTAGCTAATTGGTTTAGTTTTTGATGACACTTGATGATATTGATCAAAAAGGCCATATTTGTTATCGATAACAATTTTTTTTTCATTTTGAACAAAGCTAGATCATTAACAGATTGTTATCGATAACCTTCGAAACACCCGGGTTTTTTTAGATGCTGAATGTTTTTTTTCGACCATTTATAGTTATCGGCAATTAGCATTAACTAAATAGATGAACAGCACTTTTCTCGGGCTCTGATTGGTTCGTCAGACACGCCTTATCCCAGGGTAGCCACCTCCAGGCGAAATTTTTAAAATGGCGGCTAATTTTGCCACTGTCACGGGAGATGAAAATCGTCAAATGAACAAAAAAGCTACCCCTGCAAAAAGGCCTGTTTGCTTAAAACTAAAACAACCATCCCCTTCAGCGGTGTCGGTACGAACAGATCGATTTAGGTAATTATTTCACAGCTACGCCGGCGGCTCGGTTAATATCAATCACCAGTCACCTCCACTTCGGAGGATAGTTGTCAACTGTTTTTCGTCTGTTGAGTCCCTTAGTCACCAATATCTCCAGAAGTAAGCATGTGAGGTAACACATTTCTTTGCACAAACGCGAAATCACTGCTGAGATACGATGATCCAGATTGACGAGTCTGAAGTGATGTACGTGAGAACAGCCTTTTTCAGCAACAAATTAGAAAGAAACAAAATGAGTACAATCTTATCAAACAGTGAATTGGAGACCGTTTGATTGACAGCGGCCTTAACATAGCACAATGGCCCGTATGAAGGATCCGGCATCCCTTGCGCGTCGCCTTGGTTCGTTGAAGATTTTTAAAGAATTCAAGTTTCATCACATCTAACTAGATTATTGGTCAATCTAAACGCCGTTCGAGTTCAACTTAAGTATAGTTGTTAATGTTGGACTATTGTGAGTTGTTTTATTTTTCGATCAGTTGCTAAAACACCGCAAAGGATGCCGGGTATGTTATTTGGGCCAGTTAAACGACGGGAAATTTCATGGTTCACCTAGCCGTACAGTGAGACAACTTTTTAGATGAATTGTATTAAAAGCACAACATTAATTCAAGTTTTAACCAATTTTAAATAAATAAAAAAGAAACTTATATTCAAATATTGTCTTTTTGATTTTCAAAGTTCTACGGCCAACTTTTAAACTCGGCCAGCTCCCATCTCGGCTTGTAGCTCAGCTGGTATAGCAACGTAGGTCTGTTTCGAAGGTCGTGGATTTGAACCCCACCGTGTGGGCCCATTTCCTTTCTAGGGCTAATGCTTAGAAGGTGTTATAGAGCACTTCAGCTTTTCTTATTTTTAAAAACCTCAATTTATAACTTTTAGACAGGCGTTTACCGACTTAAGTGAACCTTAAACTCTCAGTTTAAAAGCATTATTTATAAGACACTCCCATATTTTAAGACACCGCAATATTCCAATATGGCCAAAACGCGAGTTTTTCGTGGATGCGGCAAAAGTGAGTCGAGGCTGAGAACAGCCAATTTAAAACTAGGGGGAGGGGGAGTTGAAAAAAAGATATTTGCGGTATTTTTATATAAAACACTAACAAAGTTTGGAAACGTCACTTTGTTGAATGGTACGAAAACTTCGCTTGGCAACAAAAAACGATACTTGCACACCAAATTCCTTTCATACCTAAGTACCCTGTCAAGTAAAATTTCCGAGGAAAATGTTAAATACCTTGCTTCGGGTGGGGGGTTAAAGAATACGTTTCAGAAAAATTTAAAAGGCTTTAATTTTGCTTTGAGTTTATGTTTCGCAGCGATTCACAGACAGAATGAAGTTACGGTTAGTTTCTCAAATATTCGTAGAGTGCTTTCTCCATTTTACTGCGATTGAATCAGTCAAACAATTGCAAGACCCAACAGCTCAGCCATCAACCGACGTGGTATATTCGCTAAGCTGCTATATAATACTATGATTTGTCCCTGTTCGGTATGTGTTGCTAACACCAAGTACTAACAAGATTCTTCAGCACTTTGACCGGCTTTCCCTCGAGGCAGCACAGGCAATTAGTTCCCATAGTAACACCGACACTCGTTTTGTTTAGTGGGAGACAACGTACTCGCTTGTCCACAAACGTCAGGCAAACTGAAAAATACGAAAATTGTTTAGCTGAGGCATTACTTTTTCAGCATGGCTGAAGTTTAGAAATACAAGTATTAAAAATTAAGCAACAAAAAAGCTTTTGATTTGCGATCCGATCACGTTGGCTACATGTCAGCATCTCAAATAATGTAGCCTGCATAGCAGGCGGTCATAGTCGTATGTTCAGCGCTCAATTTTTTTACTTCGGCGTTGAACACAGCAAAGTATTGGGGGAAGGGGACGAGAAAGTTGGCGCGTCAGTTGCATTAATGGGGGATTGCTTCACTGATTGCTTGTCTCATCGCTTGTGATTCCGAGCGAACATAAAAAGCCGAAACCGGAAGAGCGCCTGCTATGCAGGCTACAAATAATGCGCCACCAGTTTTGTGATTTAAAAGGCGGGTGCTTAATTTTATACTTTGGTGCATGTACGTATACTTCATTGCATTGCTTCAAAGTGAAAGTTTGTAGATGAAATTATTTGAATAATAGCTTCCAACAGGCAGAACACAATACAGTGGAATACGGAAAATGTGACCACAAAGCATATTTACCCAATATATACAACGAAAAAAAAGCTTAATTAGTTAATGGCATAGTGATTTGAGAAAGTTCAAAGAAAGATTTTAACCCAAACACCCACAAAAGTGTTAATTAAGCTCACGAGGCTTCTAAAACGTCAACTTGAACTAAAAAGTTATCGCTTAGCCAATATCCACTCGGCAATATATTTGCAATGGGCTAAAATAAAGTGCATATTTAATTCTATTTCTTTTTTAAATTTTAAAATGGTTGATTAAAGTTGAAAAGTGGTACTATTAAAAAGTTCCAATCATTCACGGGTATGACAAAACTCGGCCGATAGAAGCTGAAGATAAGTAATTTCATTGAAATATTAAACGGATTCACTGCTTTTAATATTTATCGGATAGGGATATTGGCCCACTGATTTCATTGTGTGGTGTGCGTCATCAAGGTTTAAAACCAAAAACAAACAAGTAAAAAGATTTGACTTTAAAAATAGTTTATGCTAAAAATCCTTTGACGTTCTTTTGTCTGCTTTCTGTAACATATGGTACTAAATATTCGAAATGGGGGTTTAAGTTAAAATATTGAAATGATCTTATTTATTGTATGATCGAAAATCCTGCTACACAACAAACTTGGACTATAAAAGAATATAAAAGAATATAGTGATTTTTCGAATAAAAATGACAATATTGAAAATTCAAAACCCTAATATTGATAAATAAGAACATGACAATAGTTTGATATAATTTTTCCAGTTATTTTATATGTGTTCAACTGGCGTGTGCGAAATGTCGTTTTCACAACCAGGCTACCAGTTGTTTTGTTCTAATGCAAGTTCTATACTAAAGTTCACTTACCATAACATCCACAAGGCCAAAGATAGCTTCTGGGCACAAATCCTTGTCTTTCATCACTGGTTTCTACCCACAGCCAATCTATATCTTCCTTATTATATACAACGACAAGTTCTCCTCTGCGCACAGAGACATCGTTTTCTTCACAAGCCTCGAAGTCGAAAAGAACTCGCAGACGACTACGCCTTTGTTTTATAAAGGGATCAACGATGTTTTCACGCAAATCGAAACAAATTAAAGAACTGGAGTTAAAACTGCCAGAACGTGTCTTTTGTTTCGAAGTGATCTTGGATGCCTTGTCAACTTTCTTGGTTTGTAAATCTATAAGATTTCGTATATTGTTGCCATTTTTAATATCGCTATTGCTGATAAAATTGTTGGCTGCTTTTGTTTCTTCATCTGTTCCAGTTTTTTGGTTTTTTCCCAGGAACTTCTTTTTTGTTCTCTCGAAGAAGCACAGTTTCTTCCGAAACTTTTCCCTCTGATGACTTGACAATCCGGAAAACGTCATTGACCTGAAAGTGCGACCAGTGCCCTGGTTAAAGGGTCTGAACGGATGACGGTTTTTCACTGCAGATTCACCTCCTGCCATTGTCTCATTTCTTTCAAGTCTCCCCACAAAGGCGCTGCGATCCAATTTTTCTTGCCCTTCTTCATAACACGGCTGGTTCGGATAACAAAGTCTTTCGTTGTTCGTACAGCTCCCAAGAGGAATGACATCATCTAGACAATTTTTCTTATGTGTTTCGTCTGCGAGCAGTAAAATCCAAATGATTAGTCAGTCGTCTATCTATTGCCTCGAATACTATTTACGTTTGTTTCAAAAGTCGTCAACCAATAACTCACCACGATTGAAATGTGTACGCCACAGGGTTGTAATTTCTTTGGTCATACCAAAACACAAATGCACCTTGTAACTGCAAATTTCGCCTTTTCGTCCTTCTTTGTGTACTTCGCAGGGCTTGTGTCTTCTTAGTGATTACAGTCGCATTTTTACCAGCGCATTGTAAACGCAACCGCGACTGAGTACTTGTGCGCTTAATACACTGAAACAAACCCTGGCTAGTATATCATACGTTGAGACAGAAGTGTTTTGTCACGCTACCGATATGTAGATCAGTTGATGTTCGCTTTCGCTCCAAGGAACCAGTTGAAAATATTTTTAGTGGTACTTTCCGGAATCAGTGAGCAATTTGCCATGGAACGGTTGTTTTAGATATTATTTGTATGTTTCTTGATTATATTGGAGCCCCGATAAAAAAAATTGTACTTAAATTCCAAGAGAGAATGCTGAAATAGCAAGTTTCAATTTTTTCAGAATATTTTGAAGTCGAAACGTTTACCTCAACAACACAAATCCCTCGAGGGGGGAAGGGGGTACTCTAGGGTGAAACGGATAGTATTAACCGTCGGAATTCTTAAAACAACTACCCTTAAAACTGCGCACGGCTAAAACGTACCAAAAAATTAATCTAAAAAAACCCATTAAACCGGAGTGTATCAAGAAAATATATTCAAAAGATCTGTTGAAATGATAACACAAATTTTTCACACCCAAACAAACACCGCGAAACTCCCCCACCCCCCCCCCCCACCATTCTCATTGCTCTGCTCAGTATTTAAAGTCTTGGTTTATTGACTGGCTGATGACGCGTAAGGAAATGAAATTGCTTAGAATTAAACGCGTTAATTCTACAGTTTTAAGTTGATAAAATGAAGAATAAAAGCAGCTTTCTAGGCTTAACGCTGTAAAACGAAATACAAAACGACATCGATTGTCACGATACAATATTTATGTTGTAATTTTAAGAAGAACTTTACTAAATAATCGCTTCATATTTTCAATCAATCTCGGTTTTTGTAAACAAAGTTCTGAAAAACTTTTTTCAACACTTTCAGCCCCAGCCAGATTATCAATATGTAAATTCTCCCAATATTATCCACACAAAATAAGTTGTTTGGTAGTAACAATAAAGCAAATAATCGCACAAAGCACTTTATCTAAAACAAATTATTATATGGCTTAATAATTTCGCAATTCCAGGTCCGTATGGACCGCTAGCTCTTGATCTCCTTTTCAAAACCAGAATAATCAACAAAGCCATATAATAAACATTTTATTAGCCTCGTTTGCTCAGTCCGTACGGCAA
>JAOBRG010386225.1:0-25229 GCA_027574985.1 Umimayanthus nakama | reverse complement strand
GATAGATAGATAGATAGATAGATAGATAGACAGACAGACAGACAGACAGACAGACAGACAGACAGACAGACAGACAGTAAACCAAAGCCAACGGTTATTATCAATAACCAGCATGTTAGGCACACAGACAAACGAAATTCTTTCCAACGTCCAAAAATTCGACGGAAGGCCACATACAAAAGGAAAGTTCACAGTCAGACAAATTGATAGAAAATAGTCACGAAGACATAAAGATAAAGACATACAGACAAACACAAAAACTGGAGGAGAAACAACACACAATTAGAAGATGCGAACAAGCTGGTAGTGATACTACTATTTGTAGATGTGGGACGGTGCGGTTAACCATTAAACTCACAGAGTTCAAATTAACGTCCAGAAAGCATGACTTTTTTGTAGGCTGGTTGATTTAGTCCAAAATTTGTGCCGGCTTTTTTTAAGCATTAAAGTACAAGTACAACATTATTGTGTGGGTGTGTTTCAGCTAGAAATTATATAAACACAATTGACATACTGAAAACAATTTTGGCCATTGTTATATAAAATGGCCACTAATTCCAAAGAATTGCCGGTTGTCGTCAGCAACACTAGCAACCGGCACTTCTTTGAACTGTGAAACGTTAAATGTTACAGCACTGTCGCCTTGCTGTAGAAATGCACTAACATTATGCCGAAACTATCGAGAATGCATTTTCTACCGAATATCTATAAACTGTTTCTTCACGTAAAAAGCGGTTCTCTGGTCCAGCGTTCTTGTCCAGCAATCCCCAGTCCATCTTGAGATCCCATGTAAGCGTGTAACAAGTACTCAAAAAAGCTGCCACAATCCAGAGGTAAAAGTATACACCGCTACTTGGTAGGCCAGTCTTGGCTGGATGGACGAAGAGTAGTTAAACAGCAGTGTTAAAACCATGTACATCAAGATCAGTTACCAACTGCAACAAGACTTGAGTTAGCGTTTTTCCATTAAGACTTGATGATTTTCTATATAAACTAAACTTCCTAATATATAAACTGAATTTCTCTCAAAATAAAGAAGTTAATTCAAACCGCTCTAAAAGCAAGCCTGACGTACAATAAAATTACTGTACGTTGACTAACGCATTAACTAATTTAAACCAGTACACATTTTCGCAATTTTTCGCCATATCGCTGAATCACTAAACAGCACAAGCACCTAAAACGGTAACCTTAATATAATGCGTTTATAGAAAATGATAAACAAATCTTAAATATGAACAAAATCGAACCAAGTAAATTCTCTCATCTTATTAGAATCATATCCATCTTACTTTGTCATTTCATTTATCTTTCCGTTTGTTTGCTTGTTAATGTGGCTGTGTGTTTGTCGGAAATGTTGGCTATTTAACCAGTAACAATTCATATAAATGTTTTGAAAGCTCTTGAGGAAACCCTTTATACCCTATCCTATCGGTCAATTCGCTGTCTCTTTCCTTTTTTAATAAATGAATAAACAAAAAATGAATGAATGAACGAAGTATTATATTTTGTGAGTACCAATATTATAATGGTTATTACTTTCAGCATCACTATTACTAGTAATAAGAAATTGAATAACAGTATGATTAAACTCACTTAGTCAAGTAAGTCCCAGGAAGAACGGCAATTTTTTTTATTCGACCTTATCTTTGTACAGTAATCAAGCGCCAAACTTTGCCCAAATCGTCTCGCACTTTCTAACTGACCGTTTACAAGAGAAACTGTAGAGACTGACACTATTAATTTGATGAGGACGTAGAGCTAGTTCAAAACCACCAAAGTGAAGTTTGCCTCATGCTCTTGGGACCAATACTTTTTCAATTGATAGTAAGTTATGCGCTCAGCGTGGTTACTTGTGTTATGTCACGCACATATATTAGGCACCACTCCCCTTTAACTCGCTCATTTCAAAAGAGCGTGGCGATTTTGGCAACTTTGACGCTTTATTAAAAAACGAAAGAAAGTCGAAGTAAAACACATCGTTGTTGTCATTTCCTTAGGTGTTCATAATAGTCAAAATCAACAAAATCCGCTAAATGGTTATCGACACTTCTGTAACCCTATAAACAATAGCTAAACCAACTGAGAAAAACTTTAAAACAGTCTATTTTAAAAGGGTATTTTAAAGCTGTGTTCGCACATACATGAACCACTACGATACACGAACATCATGATAATTAGCGCTAACTAGAGACATGAGAAAGCCCGGTAGCAGAGGAGGCCTAGTGAATGTTGTCCCCTTAATAAGCAGGCGAACTTACCTAACGTTGAAAACACAATAACAAAGAAGGAAGTGGAGTATTTTCCAGCGTTGACTAAATGAGGGAAGGCATGCTTCGTGTCTCGATACCTGCGGAGACACTGAGCAAACCTGAACCACGCCGGTAGACACGCCACAAACGGTCTGATTCCAAACACATTGGTGTGACAAACCATGTCTTCAGCTGGCACAAAATACATAGTATACATTTAATTCATTTTCTTAAACAGATTTGCACTTCAACTACAGTAAAAACCCGCACAAAAAAACAAGTGGATCAGGAACACACCGGCTGGAATTTGGCCAAAAAAATACCAAATACATAAAAACACATTCACTGATTCAGCCTGGAAAAATGAAGCTCGTTTTTAATAAAAAAAAAATCGCTTACAAGTCAGATTAGAATAGTAACCTACATATTGGGGTTACTGGTACAGTTTGGTACAGTTAACAATTGTTTCTACACCTGGATATTTTTTTCACTAAATGAGTGTTACCTTCTGTCAATACTGTATTCTATTTAAAGAAACAGTTTCAGCACATTTTCAGTCCGATGTTGCGGAAAACACCTAATGTATAGAACAAGATCAGCCAGAACCCCCAAATCACCTGCTCTTTTAGGCGGGTATTCACGGTATATCCCATTTTATCTTTTTTAAGATAGGTCGAAGAAGAGTTTTGATGTTTCTTTGTATTTTACTAGTTGTCTTAACAACGGCAACCACCGAAATGACCTAAGAAAAATATCACTTTCCTAGTTAAATTATCCCTTGGGAACACATCTGCGGTTGTTTTTAACACTAGCACGTCTCTTCATTTCATGTACATGCACTTACCAGTATGAGAAGGTAAGTTAAAATAAGTATTTCAAACGCCAGATGGCGATTCAAGTTGCTCGATAGCAGGTTTACTGTAACCAGGCCAGCGTTAGACCAAATTCTAAACAAGTTATCGTAACTTCGTATTACTAAGTCAGGGCCCGGTTGTACAAAGAGTGGATACCTTTATCCAGCGGATAAACCTCTGCCCAACATCATCAACAACAACAACAACAACAACAAAAACAACAACAACAACAACAACAGCAATTTTTTATTGTGTCTAGAAACAATATGATCTTTTTTTGTACAATTCTGCCCTACGGGTTAAATTAGCGAGTTCGTAATTTTGATTGGACGACGAGTAAATAAGGATTTATAAAACCGCTTGATAAAGTTATCCACTCTTCGTACAACCGTTGTCACATATACCTCAGAATCTCGACTTCATTAGCTCGCCCAATGAGATTATAAGGAGGCATTTGCAGCACATCGAACAATCTAACCCAGATAGGCATATGCTACCTCAGTTATATGGAAAGTTTTAACTCTTGGAATAATGACAACGTTGGAGACAAAATCCCTAGTGACTCGTACTGGGTTAATATCACGCCGTAGAGTTTGTTTACTTACTTCGATCCAAGTGCCAGTCGTAAGCATAAAAACAAACGACGTATTGAAAATCCAGGAGCGCTACCACCAGGCTGTTGAGTTGATCTGCCATCCAGAAATCGGCAAAACCTACGTGCTGGAATGGGGCTGTCAAAATACGAAACTGCAGACAGCAAAGTTATTTGGAAATGAAGTTAAGGACGGCATACAATACACATACTTTAAGTTGAATGCGTGTAAACCAGCTTCAAGCTAAAGTAGGGGCTAGTTAAAAACAATTCATTGCACTGCGTAGTTAGTAAAATAATGAAATATACAGTGTTGTAAACGCCGCGTTAATTTCGTCATTATTATGTGAAATTTCCTGGCGTTTCATCATGCCTTCTTCCTGTAACACTACTCAACCGAGCAGTTTGTACCCGCCAAGTACAGACAGCCCGACGTGGAGCCACTTCCTGCTACCGGTCAAATGCCTTTCTTCTTGTCATGAGTCGCCAGACTACCGCACCCTGACCTAGCGACTCTAGTCAACCAGAACCGCTTTTCTGACATCAAGTTAAATGAGGAGATGGAGATCGACAAATTTCCTAGACGACACCACAAAATCCCGCTCTTACAATGACCAAAGTAAGCGGTGCTTGAGACCTTTCACAATCGGCGCAAAAAAATCTTGATAAGAAAGTTTGTGTGTTTAAGCCAATGCTTTTCTAAGCTATTCAAGCTTTTTCAAGTTTGTGAATTTATTTGACCATTTTCCACCGCTGGTGGTTTCCGATGCTGTTGCCGTGGTCCATCTGCGAACTGACCGGTTGGTTCAGTCTTACTTACGATGGAAAGATCCCCAAGAAGGACAAGTGTGATCAACACGCCCCCACCCCCACCCCCTCCACTCCTCACAACACGACCAAAAGCAAACACACAAAGGCAAAAAGACATTAAATTGAAAACAAAAATGAAATGGCAATGATAGTTTTAGGAGTAGGAAATTGTAAATGCGAGCCATTACGTGGGTAAGCGCGAGCACTTTCACTTTTGGATAACTGCAAAATATGAGCGTTTAAGGAATGAGCATTTCGATCCGACACTGTGAGCTCTGCCCAAATTTGTGCACGACCATTCTCCGGCGAGAGCAAGGGCTATGTTTGCGACTCCTTCTGAAATTCAGGGGATCATTTCCTACCTCTACTTTTGTTAACAGTTTTGTGGTTGTTTCTTGGAAGCAGTGAACTTTATTGACTACAATATGTTGACCTACCAGTATTCTGAGCAGCCAAAATCTTGCACTGAAGTAGCAAATCCTTAAAGGGTTAAAGGTGAAAGCAATGACGAAACATCCCAGTGCCAAGCTGGGAACATATGGGTCGAGCTGGAGCACGTGGCCAAACATGAATGTGGCTAAGCTCAGGGCCCACAAAACCGCCATTATTCCAGCCACCTGGTGACAAGTAAACAAGAGAGGGACAAGATGTAAACTATACAAAACGAACAGTACAAGAACTTCTGAAAGTACAGAGAATACCTGCTATAAAGAATAAAAGGATTAAGATCACTCAGACTGAAATTTGCTCAAAAAGGTACAATATGCATAAGAACACATTTAGCCTCAAAAATGAAAATTGTTCGTAAATAAGAAATCTCCTGCCAGTTGGACTAGAATAAAAACCCCGTTACTGGCCAGAGGTAATTAGCACGTATAGTTTATCACAAATACTGCTAAGCCTAACCCTCCCCAAATGTAATGCTAGTTCCATCCATCAGTTGACTCAAATGTAACGCTTACATACTGATGTCACCAGTTGATAGTGTACATGCAATACTGTCTTTTAATGAAAGAAACTGTTTTAAGAAGACCCTAAGAACATTTTCAGGCTGATTTTCAGAACACCCGATGCGTTTATAAGAACAAAATCAGCCAGAACCCCCAAAACACTGGTTCTTTTATGCGGGTTTTTAGTGTAGCACATTTTACAAGCAGTAACTGGGTAAAACCTCAGAATGAAGCCTAGCCTCTTCCCCAGTCTAACGCTTCAGCTCAATCTATGCGGCGCGGCGGTCTGGGCGTTAACTTTTGTCTGTCGCGTTATATCCGACGGAAAGCTTCGCCGTCTGCCATTTTGAAAGAAGCTTAGCGACCAGGCCAACGGAGCGAACCGATGGAGGATGACTGGGGAGGAGGCTAAATGAAGCCCAATGAGCGTAACTTTGGGAAGAAGTGCAGATCTTGGGCCTGTTCACATAACGCCAACGTAAAAGCAACGATTTAAAGCAAACAAGCGGACGCAGACACAGACGTAGGAAAAAGGAAAACTTACGTCGGGGTTTGTGTCTCTAGTGTGAACAGGCCTGAAAAGAAGATCACTCGGGCCTCTTGAGTTTTCAAAAGCAAAGGAAAAAACTCTGAGCCCATAGGCTACCTTTCAAGACAATAAATAAAGAGCTTCGTGTTTTTCTTAAGAATTAGTTTAAATTCAAGCACACTTCGTGTTCTAAAAATTCGTGTGGTAGTCTTCCTCATTGTTTATAGCCGTCAAATTCAGTAATTGCAGCACCATCTTGAAAGAAGCCCACCTCTTGAGTTTCCAACGTAATCTCGAAAAAAGCGCATCCAAGGGCTGTCTAATAATCGTTCAATCTCAATTTAAAACTATCTATTTTAAACCAAAAGCATATAAAAGCATCGCACGTGTACATTAAAGGGAAACATGGGACGATTGGCAAGCGAGCTAACCTCGAGAAGCTGCTGATAGCTGAGGTGATTGCGAGGGTCCAGCTCAAATATCAGCACGTGGTTGACTCCGTTCTTCCTCCACCCGTACGTGTTGACAGCCAATAGAAAAGTGCAAAGAAACAACAGGAAGAACCCTCGGTACAGACGCAACATGATGTACCACTCGCCTCTGTGTTCTGTGTAAAACCCTGAGACACAAATAAAATTAGTTGTTATTGTGTATTAAAGGACTTTTTTCTCAGTTGTAGGAATGTAAACGTGTAAGATGAACAAAGAAAATCGTGTGACAGGCTATATAAAGCATGTAAAAATTAAATGTTCTGACACTAATCCCAATGCAGGTTTTTTAGTAAAAAGTTTTACTTTCAAGTTTTTTCGTAAAGTTGGACTGACAACTATCCTTGGTTTGCTCCCTACTATTTGCTGTATTTGTTTAACACAAAATGCGAGCAAATGGCATAAGCAATATCGGCCTACAAGATCACAAGAAAATAGTCTGGGAATGACAGGGAGATAAACATGACCAAAAAAAACCTTTGACTGTAAAATAGCACTTCTCTTTCACTTGCAAGGCTAATTTTCAGACTTTTAAAGAGTGAGACATCTTGGAAAACAGCAATATAAAAAAGGCCCTTTGCAGCTGGCGGTCACATCATTCATTGTACGCCAAACTGGAACGCAAAAGAATGTGCGACTGCCATACTCCAAAACGAGAAACTAGAAAAGTGTGAGTTTTCCTTGTTCACTTTTCCCAGTGGAGTCTTGTCACATTTTTCGCTCTTCAGTATGTCATTTTTTACCATATGACCTCTAGCTGCAAAGACGCTTTTTCCTCAAGGGTGCATTTGATTGACCCTATTCCATCTATTCCGGAATAAGAATAAATTTTCAAAAATCGCTCTTGTTTCGCAGGAACGATCGAATGTCTCGTTTAAAGTAACGATTAAAGTAAAGTTGTGTTTCCCTTTTAACTTGGCAGGAAATGTGGCCAATAAGACTGAACAAAGTTCTTATTTTGTTTATTCCTATTCCGGAATAGAGTCAATCAAACACACCTTAAGTTAACTATTCTTAACGAGTATTAATTTTAGCAATTTTGTCTCAGGAAGAATAAGTGACAACTAATTTTAGCGATTTTAAGGATTTTATTGAACATTTGTCAGATAAAAGTATATTTTCAGGAACACAAAGTTCTAGCTTTAACGAGTACTTAATATTAGCGATTTTTTAAAATTGCTACCTAGCACTGGTAGCTGCTAAAAGCAGTAACCTTAAGGTAACTGATCACTAAAAAGAACACTTACCAGTAACTACTACCACGGTCATCACCATAAGAAACACGCCAGAAAAGAAACCAACCCGACAGAGTACACCGCCATCTTTCTACGAAAGAAAAAAAAGAAAAATTTAATAATGCACGAGTAATTACTGAGAAATACAAATTTCTTCGTTAAGCATTTTCCTGAATTACTAAAAATGTGCTCAAAAACACAAACAATGTAGAAATGTAACGTGTTTGGATTTGTACAAACAGGACAGCCGAAAAAAAAAATTAGTAATGAAATACTATACATAGTATCTCCTAAAACTACTACTCGAATTGTATACACAAAGAAAAGTTTGTTTCATAGCATATTTATACTTGTACTTTTGCTCACAGACTAATGCAAAATAAATGTTTAATTGTGGCAATGTTTGTGAAATAAGTTTAATACAAGACAACTACCCTTGGTGCCAGAGGTCGGAATGCGAGCGTTGAGCGTGTGCGAAGGCCTGAGCGAAACGAAGAAACAAAAATGACTATGACGGCGAGATCAGAAACCTAGCGGCTGTCTCCAGAGGTCGTCTCGCGTTCGCCCTCTTGCTCGCCTCGCTCGCTGCGGGGCCTCACGGCTCGCTCCAGCCTTCGGCTGTCGTTGGGCTCGCACTTAACGCTCGATGTTTGGGTCGTAAAAAAAGCAAGACGACCTCTGGTAACCGGGGTAAAGGACCACCACTTTTATAAAAACTGCTGACTACTCCCGATTCCCAACAGTACTCAAATGTGCAATTTTCTTCTAGAAAATTTTGGAAATTATCGAAACTGATTTTACAAGAGTACGAACGCTTTCGCAAGTACGCATGTTCAGCTAAGTGTTCAAAAGGTATGAGAAGTTGTTTGGAAAATATTTGGAAGTCTTCAGAAAAGATCTGTGGAAAATGTCCAAAAGCTTTGGAACATCGTCGTTAAACCATTGGAAGTCTTTGAATAAATTTCATAAGTATTCGAAAATCTTTGGAAAGTCTAGGAAAGTTTCGGAAAATCTTCAGAAAACCATTGTTGTTCATTGGAAGTCTTCGGTAAATGTTTAGAAACATTTGTAAGACTTTTGTAAATATTTAGAAATCTTCTGAAAAACTTGCGCAAGTGTGCACAAATATTCGGAGAGATTTGTTAATTTTAGTGATCAAGAATTTTAAAAAACTGGTAATTTAGTGGTGTTTTCAAAGAACGACAAGTACCAGCTGTGATTCTCACTTGCAGTACGTTGCCACTTTTACCAAATGTACTCATTATATTGGTTTTTTATTAACTAGTTCTTCTCAAAAAGTGGTGCTTCCTACAAAAACTTCGTTGAAGCAAAACTATGGAGGGGATACAAAAGACCCAAAACCCAATCTCTCTCCGCGGCCAGCTCTAACAAGAACACCTCTGCTATATTTCAATACATTTTCGTAACAACTTACATGTAAATTGAAACACATTTTTCAGAGTTTATTTATTCCGATCTTTTGCTCTAACTTCTCAGCACACAATTGGTGTGTTAACTTTTGTCAACAATGTAAGGGTTAGATTTAAGTTTGTGGACTGAACAGAGCTGGTAATTAATAACTTACAGCTTCTTCTCCCAAGGGGGGTACTCTCAGTCTGTTCATAGCTTTGGAGCGATTACCTCCTTCAAGTTCATTAATCACTATACTCTGCACATTTGGAAAAGAAAGGATTAAGTATTGAGTACTGAACTTAGTTGTTTTTAATAAATAAAGGTAAACGGCCCATCCAAACTGATGGGAAGGAGAGGAAAGCAAATAAAGCAAAGCAAAGCAAAGCAAAACAAATAAAAAGTATAGCAACCTTGGGCGAAATCAAAGGATTGAGAAGGAGAGGTAAGGGGAGGGGGTAAGAAAAGAGTAAAAGATAAAAGAAGGGAACGGTAAAGAAAAAAAGTGAAAAGAATTAAAAAGAAATAAAAAGAAAAACTCTAAAAGAAAAGAAAAGTACTAAAAGCAAGGAAAACAAAAAAAAGAAATGAAGAGAAAAGAAAAGAAAGAAAAGAAAAGTAAAAAATAGAAAAGAAAGAAAAAAAAGAGAAGAGAAGAGAAGTGAAGAACTTAAAGGAGAAGAAAGGGAGAACTCTACTGTAAGAAGGGAAGAGAAGGGAAAGTGATAAAGGGAACTGTTTGATTTCTGAAGCTTGTACAAGCGAAGTAGAAGTAAGTGGTAACGCTTGCATGTACAAGTTTACTTATAAGAACTTTATTTTTTAGGTTGTTGGCAAAAACCAAGACGCTAACTTGGGTGCAATTACAAGCCTCAGTTTTACAAACACTGGGAATAATTAATTTGGCATACTCAAGTTTAATCTCCTTTGTGTGTCAAAAAGTCCTCAAAATCACAGGTTGTATGCATTAGTTTTATGTAAAGCCAATTTTCTTTACAACGTGTTACTAATTCTGCTGAAATTGTGTACCTGCTTCAAGATTAAAAAAAGAAACTTAGTCAACAAATTCAACAAATAATGGATTTAATCATAAACTAATTATGTCATTTGCAGTATCAAGTGCTATCCTTTTGGGACATTATCGGTGTTAATCAAGATTTCACATACCTCAACCTCAAAGATCAGCTGATCAATATGTTTATTCTTAAAGAATGAAGCTTGTTCCACTGACGAGACCCTGTAGGCCACTCCACTTGGTACGTCAAATATCTGGACACAAACAAATGCATGCACTCAGTAACTGAATTTTCCTACAGTATGATGTTCAAACTATCACTGAAAAAGATTACGAAAGTTTGCTCATCCTCTGGGAACAGTTTCCATTGACCTCATTTTTCAGGGAAACTACCCCTTTGTTCCCTATGGCTATAGGGGGGGGGGGTGGTCAGCACAACATCTAAAATATAAAATTGTACCAAATCCAATTCTAACATGCTAGCTTTGACTGACTACTTATATGGTACCAGTTTAAACGGTTTAAATTCAAAGTTTAATTTCCTCACATCCAGGCCTGACGTTGCCAATCAGTGTCATAGAAAGTACATGCTATGGCAGACTTTTAAATAGGTATTTTTTAAACAGTTCAAGCTAGCTTCCATTAAATACTTAATATGACAATGTACCGTTTGACAAATAAAGATGTGTCAAAATATTTTGTTGGAAGAACAGTGTATAGAAGATCTGACTACTGTGGTTTTAAATTTTCTAATGGATTACGAGTGTGTTCAGCACATAGGTTGAGGAAATGCTAAAGAATGAAATCAATCTTGTTTCAAAATGTGTTATGTGTGATATATTTCTCACTATATTTGTACTTTGAGCCTCAAAGCTGAAGTTCATGAGTACACAATCATGTATCATCTATCAGTCTACTCGTTTACTGATACTCAGTACCTTCACACGACAAATATCGAACTAACCTTGTCATGCTTTTTCAGAATCTTCCTAAAACCGGTAAAATTTAGTTGCTGTAAAAAAACAACAAGAAAATCTGTTTAAATAGATAGTAAAGCTTTTTAAAAGTAAAAAGAATAATGGGAACTTTATTAAATACTATCCAATAAAAGATTACGGCCTGAGTCTTTAAAAATTATGATTACAATTTATTTGCAAGAACATATTTAAAGATATTAAAAAACCCTGGGCTTCGGTTAGAAAAGTTCCTTATATAATGTATTTATATGAAAATTTGCAACATGTCCAACCAATCTTGCCAATCAAATCGGTGATTTTTGCCCCATTAACGTTATAATATTTAAAAAGAGGCTGTATTAACAGCCCAACTCGGCCCGCCTTCATTTCTAAATTGACCGAAACCACAATCACTTTGATCTCCCTTGTTCGCTACAATCTTAAAGCTAAAAAAATATAATCATCCTTCATCACGCGTCTCAGATCTTCCCTGACGCTTGCGAGCATCTGGAAACACTGACTATTTTCACGGCCTTGGAGCAAGGGTCAAGCTCATTTTTGGGTCACAACGCATGCGTTACGCGAGATCAACTCATGATCAATTGGGCGTCAGTTCGGTGCGGCACAGTGGTTAAGCCTTTGGAATAACTTCTATTTTAGAAAACCTCTTGTTTTGACTGGAGAATACCTGGTGAACTTAGTACAGCCAAACAGCACGTACATGTAGGAAGTTGTATTCTTTTGGGCAATTCATCCCTATGTTGACAACATTTTATATGGTAGGTTTGGAATTACTTGAACTTTTTTGTGCCCTTTTAGGAGCCTTCCTAGGGTTGCAGTGTGGAAGTGCGAAAAAATGTTTCGGTAAAAGTACCAGTTGCGTTCAGCTGCAGTCATATTCTGATTTTTTTTTTCTAGGAGCTTGCAGTAAAACGCAGCGTCCTAAAACCGTCTGGATAAATCATAAGGAAATGCTATAAAAGTTAGTAAGGCGATATCTAAATAGCAGTACAACAAATCTTTTAATATTGAAAAAGTATAATTATAAGTCAATGCAAGTTCTATGCCTTTGCAAAAGAACTTTAGTGAGGTCGCTTTCCATTTGAGGTGCCTGGTCATAGCCAAATACTGACTGTTTCAGCTTGCCAAATTGTGCATGACATTCAGGCCGCGGCCGCAAGATATGATAATAATGATAATGACGATAAGTTCATTTCTTAAATGGAACTCATGGGTTCACAGAACAGAGTTCAGGTCAGAGTGGCCCTGCTCATTGATCAGAACTGCTGAGTTCTCGGGCTCCATCAGCTACTGAAGCACGGGAAATAAGATAGATAAGGATGGAAAACAAACACGCTCGCATTGGACTTCTCCAGAATCAGTTCTTTTTGGCAAGCCCGACCCGACAAATGGATCTTCTTGACAACGTTTGTTCTATATCACTTCAAACAACTATAATTATACTAGTCCATGCAAGCTCCATATAACTTAAAAACTACACTAAATCAGTGCAAGATGTATATCACTTGAACCGTGAACACACCAATGGCGTGTTCGATTGACTCCTGATTACGGAATAGGAATAAACAGAATGGCCACAATTCCTGCCAAATTAAAAGAAGAGCGCAACTGGGTTATAACTCCCCCCCCCCCCCCCCCAAGTCATTACTTTTAAGTCGATATTTGATTGCTCTGCGAATCAGGAGACAATTTTGAAATTTTATTCTTATTCCGGAATAAACGGAATACGGTCAATCGAATGCACCCTAAATGAATGCAAGTTCCATATCACTTCAAATAACTACGTTAAATCAATGCAAGTCCCATTTCACTTCAAATAACTGTTAGATGAATGCAAGTTCCGTGTCACTTCAAACAATTATACTAAATCAATGCATGTTCAAAATCACTTGAAACTACATAAAATCAATGCAAGTTTTATATCACTTGCGAAATGGACTTAATACAGTAAATCAATTCAACTTCTATATCACTTCAAATTACTACACTAAATCATTGCACGTCAGTTCCATATCACTTCAAGACCAGACCAGAGGGATACACTGAGTCCAACATTTCTTACGCTTTGCTATGTCTTAATCATTTACAGCAAAATAAAAAATATATACACCAGTACATCAACAGGAAGGTTGAGCACGACGCATAAGTGAAACGACAAACGGCAGACCTGATATAGAAGCTAAATTTTCTAATGGACTACATAGCATAACAGAGTTTTTTCAATGAAACGTGTTTTTCTGATACTTTAGAGACAATATTCAGTGTTATACAATCTTAGCAAGGGTCACTGCGAAGAAGTTTGTGACTCATTTTTTATCCTACTGTTTGCCGATGTGGTACTTAGGGCGCGTTCGATTGACTCTATTCTGGAATAGGAATAAACAGAATAAAAACTTTGTTAAACCTATAAGCCGCAGTTCCTGCAAAATTAGAAGAAAAATACAACTGAGTTAAATCTCTCGCTCCAGTTGTTACTTTTAACTAGATATTTGGTTGTTCTGCGAATAAGGAGAGAATTTTGAAATTTTATTCTTATTCCGAAATTGATGGAATAGGGTCAATCGAATGCACCCTTAATATAATCTACCAAAAATTACAAACTGAATACTCTCGTTAGCTAGCGATAGAATAACCTCTTAGGTTAAAATATATCTGCAAATTTTCAACTATGTGATGCCGGACCCCCGGCGTTTTGGGACCAACCATTACTGAAAAAAGTGATAGGGGTGAGGGAGGAAAAAATCAAGCAAGGCAAAGGCAAAGTATTGAATGGGAAAAGATTTCCCAAAACAAATTCCTAAGTGCAAATAAGATAGAAAGTGCGAAAACCATTGACAACTGAAATCCCCCCCCCCCCTACACTCTCAATTATTTTTTCTTTTGGCCAGTCCCTTAGAATTCAAACTTAAAACACATTCCAAAAATCAGAAACAGCAATATGGTAAAACTCGGGTAAATAGCCCCTGCACCACTTTCTATGCCGCTCGTGTCAGTGGAATTACAGTGGCGTGCCGACTTTACCAACTGGGGATGGTAGTGGTTCCAGAAGGCCATTCTATGGGGGAGGAGGTTGCTCCTCATTTCAGGATCTGGTTGGATGCGAAGGTAGGCTTGGTTGGTCGAGTTGAACGGTGCCCATTTCACCCCGTTAGACAGCGGCTCGGGTGTTGGGTTTCCAAGTTTGGCAAAGTTGGTGTACATGCTCATTATAGTAAGGCTGACATTCTTGTCATCAGCATTGTACGGTGGTGAACCAAAGAAGGGGGGACCAAAATCAAGCCACATATTGTCGCCATGCGTCGCCCCCATCCACTTGGCACTTAAAGCAAATGATGGACGATAGTTAACCTCAAAGAGAAACGTCTGCGCATGTGCACTGTGTTCTTTGCAGACTTGAACGCTCGAAGCAAGAAACCAGTTATCACTCGTCAAATCCACGACACCTTGGCGCAGCCTCAACGAGTCAGTGGTTTCACCCCAGGGAGTGTACTGAAACACAAGCGCATCTTGAACCATTTGTATGAGCCCTTTATCTTCTTTAGCATCAAAACCGGCCGAAGCGTAGACTTTCACGGTGGCTTTGAAAAGCATCAAATCGAACGTCACGTTTTGCAAATGGGGAAGGAAAGAGGCGCCTTCATTTGGCATAAAGCCAACCAAATATGGAGCCTTCTTGAATTCACCAGCTTTCGCTAAGTTCTGTGGCGTGTCTGGCAGAAAGGCATTTTCGCCTGACGTTTTATCAACCACCGGTGACCACAGATCTCCCCCCGAGAGTGTTATGTTCCAGGCGTCTTTGCCCCTCAAACAGTTAACAAGTTTGTCGAGTTCTTCGTACTCGCATCCGGTTTTCTTTCCCAGCTGCACGGTTCTGCTTTTCGCTACTTGCGGGCTTGACACCACCCACGGAGAGAGATAAACTCCGCTCTCCGAAATCGCTCTGTGGAATAAATTCGCTGACAGCCGTGACAACAAATGCAGACTCGCGCTAGCGCCACCGGCACTCAGTCCAAATATGGTAACTTTATTTGGGTCTCCTCCAAAGCTGTTTACGTTCTCCTTGACCCATTTCAGTGCCTGCACCTGATCGAGCATGCCGTAGTTACCAGGAGCAGTTGAGTCTCCGGTAGATAGGAACCCAAATGGACCTAAACGATACTGAATTGTCACAATCACTACACCGTAAGTGCACAATCCAAGACCATCATTTATGATCCCTGAACCCAAAACAAACCCACCGCCATGAATATAAACCATAACTGGGTACTTTGTGGACGGGTTCAATGAATCGTTCTGGGCCGGTGCATACACGTTAAGATATAAACAGTCTTCGCTATAGTTGTTCTTCCCGAAGTTCGGAATAACTTTTTTAAACGATTCCTCGGAGAACTCTCGCTTTTGAATGCAAACTTTTCTAAACCTTGTTGCATCATAAACTCTTGGTTTCCAGGCCTGGGCTGGTTGTGGAGGTTGGAATCGCAGCTCTCCAACCGGCGGAGCAGCGAAAGGAATGCCAAGGAACGTGTTAACTTTGGTTACTGCTGATCCATATATCGACGGAGTAGCCATCGCCGTACCTCGAATGTCTCCATATTTAGTTCTCACAGTGACGATGTCGCCATCTGCTTCGTAAAGAAGCGTCAAACTAATGAGAAACGAAAGCAGAGAAATCTTCATAGTTTGCATGCTTTCATGCTCTCGAAGTTTTAAACCTTCTTCAATATACCGTGTGCAACACTGAATTCGTAAGTAACGCCTGAATGATCTGATCTCCGTGTTAATTCTTGGTTTGCACGTGACGTCACAGCCGTCAATATACCGTGTGCAACACTGAATTCGTAAGTAACGCCTGAATGATCTGATCTCCGTGTCAATTCTTGGTTTGCACGTGACGTCACAGCCGCCATGTTGGTGTACAAAACAACAGAGCTGTAACTACATTCTTTTGTTGTGTCCACCAACATGGCCGCTGTACCCTTTGTCATTTGAATCCCTGGAGGATTGAGTACAAACCAAGAATAGGTCACTTAATTATAAATGTTTTGATTTTGTGACTACCTATCAAATCACAAAATTGACTTTAATATGTCAAAACTAATCCTTTTGCTCGGCATTATTTCAGTTCTGTACATGTTTTAATTTTTGTTTTGCTTAATGAGAACTTTGAATAAATACAGCTAGGTATAGATCTGCACCATTTTAAAATAACACTTAAAAAAACTATGAATGTGAGCTTTGACCAATGATGCAAATCGGACTTTCTCAAAACATTGACACAAATAGCGTATACATTTATTTCTGATGACGTTATCATTTAATAACTATAAAATGCTAATAGCTATTTTTTAAAAGTCGTTTCCCTGCCAAGTACCGAGTACTGGTTTAAAGTTGACGAAGGGCTTCTCATGATCAAAACATTATGCAATAAACAGTTTCGGACCTGTTAACTCCTTTTAAAAACCTACTAACGTTAATAAAAACGTATGCTTTCTTACAGAGTCTCTACGCTTTCATTGTGTTTAAAAAAAACTGATCAAGCGCTTCTCACCATCAATTAAGTTTATTTGACATTGTTAGGTCAGGCTGAGAGAGAAATGAAAATATTTTCATGCGATTACTTATTTCTTTTCTCGTACGCGCACCACGTCAGTAAGGCTTAACTCTCAGACATGCTTTCTTTGTTTTTTCTTTCTTTCTTTGTTAAGGTTTGCGTTCTTTAACAATAGGGTTTGGGCAACTTATATTGTCTTTTATCCAATGGGATTTTTCGTTCGTAGAGTTAAAGACGACCCCACCACGTACCACGACACATTTGCTGTAGTGCCACTCTTTGGTTTCTGACTTGTCTAACGAAGATAAAATAACTGTCAGCTACTCTAACGAGCAGGCAAATAAACTCGCAGTGCCTGTAAAACTGCGTTCTTTCGCAATTTATTATTAGCTCAGCCATTCAGTTGGAGACAATTGTCAGCGTGAAACAGCCTCTTGACTGCGTTCGCAATGAAAACAAAATAATATGGTGGGCGGTGTCACTTGACTGTCACAGCAACTCGCAGTCCCTCAGGTTTTAAGGGTCCTTAACAAATTCCCAGCCTCATCTCTCCAACAAAAAGCAGTCACTTATTATTCTACAAAATATTGAGGTACACTATACCGTATTGAAAAGCATCAAGGAGAAAAAACTTTGCTTTTCTCGTTTTATGCTTTGCCCCCGCGCTGCCACCTCTTTTAACTAAAGTATATTGCATGTATAAAATCAGAAGGGCCACATGTACAAAGAAATATCCCAGCAAATTGAAATAGCGACTATCGTCTTTTCAAATTCCTTGGAGGTAAAGTCATAAATAAAACTAGAAGATAGCACTCTTCAGGAGTTACAAAAAAAATTAGAACGAACACAACTTCTCCCTCAATGTTGTTTCAAAACGCAGCAGGCACTGCTTTCGCGCCAAGTCTACAGCTGTATGCCGGTACGCCCGTACGGTCGGTTTGTTGCACTGACTGTTGATCTACTGCGCTGGCTGTGAAGCAAGGTCTAAGACTAGATAAGCTGTTTAGTTACTGTGTAGATGAACACTACACAAAGTGATTTCTACTAACACTTGCAACAACAGTAACATAAAAATTTCGCAAGAAATATATAAAGATAAAAGAACATCAGGCGACCCGGTTTGTCTCGACACATGAAATAGCAGGATACAGACTGTTCTCTTTCGAATGTACACAGGAGACCCAGGCTCAAAATGAGTCTAGAAGCCTGATACGCTGTCGCGAAATAGAGTTTTTAACCAAAGAAACTTTGTATCGGAGTTTCGTTTTTTGCCGATATCTCTGTAACTTTTGAATTAAAGCAACTGTGACTTACTTGAATTTTTGCATGTGTTCTTGTCGTCCCAGGCTAAAATTTTAAGGACGTTTCGCGGAAGTATACGTTGTTTCAGTCAATTAACAAACAAGTATAGAGTATACAGCAAGGTTCGGGTCGAGTTAGACTGTTAACACAGCCACTTGTTCAGTGTTGGAATCACAGCTATGTGTGATTTCAGAGCAAATTGCACTTCACTCCAGCCTGAAGTTTTCATAGTTACCTTTATCAAGGGTTCATTTTTTATTTAACGTCTTTTTCTGCATATTTTTGGACGAGAGAAATAATCGATTGTTTCTCTTGTCCAGAAAAAGAAGAAAAAACGATAATGAACCCTTGCCTAATTATGTTAGATGATTCTTGACACGAGCAACTCTTTTATTATGTTTTATTGTTACCGGCATATATAACTTCTATTGCTAACAAAAAAATCATGTTTATAATCATGTACAAGACACAGTTATGCTTTATTATTTCTAGTACTGTAGCAAGAGTGATATTTGGCATGTCGTCATCCTTTGTTATTAAATGTGCCAACCTGGTATCTATTGGTTGCTGTAATAAAGCAGTCTTTTCAAACCGTGGTTGGCACATTTGCAATACATTTTAAGATATGTTTATATAAAATTAACACCAACTATCACTATACTGTAAATGCTAAGCTATCAATATACTGTCAGTACAGTTATGGTATTGCATCGATATAAATGCAGACACTAACCTGGTAATTCTGTAGCAAAGCAAGGCTGAGGTAAAACTCACTGAAGGCCAGCTTCATGTCTCCAAGTTTTTTCTTGTTCACAGACTTCTTCATCTTGAGTGGTGCCAAGGTCAAATTTTGACCTGTTTTAATTGTACTCAAACTTTGTCCTGATTTTAATCCACCAACAACATAAAGCTCATTCTTTAAAGCAGTTAGTTTTCTGTTTGCCTCAGCCAGTTTTTCTAAAATTGAAATCAATCGTAATGATAAGAGTTTTTTAAAAGTAGTGTTTAGAAAAACTCTCGGTTTTAATACTTGTTACCTTACATGTATATATTATGTAATTATTTATTTAGAACAACTCTCTTAAGCTTACAGGTACAGTGGAACCACGGTTTAAGGATATGACAAGGGAGCAGTAAAGCTTTATTGTCAGTCTTCTAAAACCAGTTGGCTGCCAGCTCAACGAACCACCTCCTCTGAAGCTTTGAACATCTCCATTCCAGACGCCATGGTGTCTGCCTGAGCAGTCAAGCATTCCATTTATAATTTGTTGAAGGATGCTAAATGACTCCTTCTTCTGAATAACCTGCCCCTACTAATCCTTTTGAGATGGCTGATTGTTAAACCAGGAATATTGTTATACCAGTGTTCTGCCTCATACATTTCATTCTAACTTTGCAGAAATTGGTTGATTGGTATACTGGGAATAGTTATAATGAAGATCATTAAACCATGATTCCACAACACTTAGCAGAATAGGCATGTATTACCTACAGCACATAAAGGCATCTTAATTTTAATTTCACACAACTACTCTTTAACAGTCCTCTAAACAGAATTACTGTACAAAACAACAGAAAATGGGGGGTAGTACTGAAAGACTTAGTGATGGAGTTCAATGATTAAAACTATATTTATTGAGAACTGAAATATAAAAATCCAGTATGCACAAATTTTCAGGCAATGAACTTACAGTTTCTAATGTTTCAAACAAATACTACTTTCACAACAAAGCAAACTTGTATATATTACAATATTTATAATATATATAGAACCAGATCACTTAAATTTATACTCAAGTATTTTCGTAAACTAAGGTGCATTTCCACAAAAGTTACCGTGCTGGCAGGCTCACTTTTTAGAGGATTGGGGGAAAGAAATGTGGAGAGAAAACAAAATTGCTGGGATTGAAGTGGGAGGGGGGACTCCCCTCTCCCCAGTTCCCCCCTCCCGTTCTCATCCTGGCCATTTTCTCCACGTTTCTTTCCCCCAATCCTCTAAAAAGTGAGCCTGCCAGTAGGCTACTCAAAAGTTAGCAACAGATAATTTATATAGTGTTTTTTTCAATTCTTGAAAGTATTAAAATCTTGTCTTCAAACACTCATTAATGTATGCAGTGGCGGATCCAAGGGGGGACATGGGGGGCCCGTGCCCCCCCCTTTCAGATGGACAAAAATTTAATATCAGTGCCGAATTAATATTTTTTGAATAAAAACTAACTCTCGATGTTACATCACTTTTAAGGTGATGTAACTGGTATCAGTTGTAGCTCAAATCGTGGCAAAAAGGCCGCTAAGATGCTAAACCAAGGAATTCATACCATTTCTTTGTGAATAAGGCTTTTTTATTCATCATTTGAAAGAGGTTTATGATCAAGAAACTGGTCTCAAAATGCTGGAAATGGCCACTTTAGAGACTCGAATTTTAAAAATTTTCTGGGGGAGCATGCCCCCAGACCCCCCTACAAAACTCGCGCCTGTGGCGCTCGTAATGCCCCTCCTTTCAAAAATCCTGGATTCGCCTCTGGTATGCTATGTACAACCATTGCAGAGATTTATTCTTCAATTGGAAAAAAATTACCTGCATAGAAGGTGTTTATTTTCTCTAATTCTTCATCACAGAACTTAAACCACTGGTCCTCAAACTGTTTAAGGTAGCGCTGAATGGTGGAAACAGGAGCCGCTAGCACAGTAAAAAATAACAAAAAATAAAAAAATATATTGTAGCATGCATAATTCATAAATTGTTTTACCAATTACAAAGTTCTAACTACCCTGGCACACTCTCCTATAGATCCCCTAAGATGTAACACTACATGATGGCAAAATATAAAACAGGGCAATCAACATTCACTCGTCGGGTTGTCTGAGACGAGTTAAATCCTACTTTAGCTGTAAACAAACAATTTTGCTGAACCACTTGTCCGCATGGATGAGCAGAATTAATGCATTTATTTATTCAATCTGAGTTTGTAGCCAAGGGAAATAACCACAGCTAAAATCGCTGCTTTGAAAGTCTTTGTTAATTGGTTTATGTTCCTTCAAAAGGTAAATACAATATTGCGACATGACATTTTCAAAAGTTTAAGCAAAAAGGTGTACAAGTATAGTCTCTGGACAAGTGGAAATTGCTTATGGAGAAGCAAAACTCAGAACTTACTTGTCCCGTGTGCGAAACATGCAAAACTATACTTGACATTAATTACATGTTTATCAATTAATTTATATAAGATATTAAGTTTTATTTTTAGACTTTGTATAAAAACATGTTAAAAAGCAAAACCTGTGGGTGACAGAGGTATTTTGCAGATTCTTTCTAAAGGTTTCCCCTAAATTGAGTTAAAAAAAACCCTGACAGACACAAGTCCATATATGTATGCATATAGGGCTGTAGCTAATGTCACGCAAACTCCAAGTCTAGTTCTTGCCCTTAAAACATGATTGTGTATATGCTCAGTCAAGAGTCCTAAATTGTCTTCAAATCTTGATTAAGTTGACATCGCTTTTAACAAAAAAAAAATAACCCACACATTTCTAGAAAAGAGTAGGATGCGACTGGGTAGTTCCACCATTATGAGGGTTCTGTACTTAATACCCAAATTAATTGCAAGCCTAGATCAACTTGATTAAAACGTAAAAAAGGAACACTAAAAAATGAAAAAAAAAAGAATTTAAAGTTCTTAACTGGCCAGGGGTTGAATTAATAAAAAGTTTGCACTTGTAACAGTAGCAAGTGCTGTAATCATTTTAGAGGCCTGAACGGTTCACTTAAAGTGCCTTTGAAATGAAATCTTTTATTATCTCAGTCGGTGGTTAGACCTTGCCAGATGATGAACAGTGGTGAATAAAAATTCGGTTAAAATCTTTGATAGTTCTCAAAAATATTAAGAATTTAATTTAATGTTTTCATTTTATGACATCACAAGAATGACAGGCAAAATTGTGTTTTTTAAACTTTATTGACTCTTTTATGAGTAGGCCCCGTCACTGAAGTGATTTCCACGAGGATGAATTTAAGTCAAACTTGGACTGATGAATATGTGTTTTGAGATTTCTTTGACAGGAGAGTAACAATTTTTCATCATCATGGCAACAAACTGGGTTCCAGACCCCCAGTCACAAAAAAACTTTCTGCTATTCCAAAACCTTTCACCGAGGTAACTTAACCAAATCTTTGTTTTTTCTTTTTATAATACAAGGTAAGAAGAAGAGAAATTATGTTGTAAACTGTTGGACAACTTCAGGTTTGACGACAAAACTTCATTAATTCAGAATTCCTCAATTTGAGCCTGGAACCCAGTTTGTTGCCGTGACAACAAAATTTAGCGACAATTCTGAAGAAAACCTCGAAATACATTTGGCTTTAACTCGTCCAAGGGTTATGGACTTGCACCACATTTCAAAAATGCAAATGTATCTGTCACACTTCTGACATCATTAGTTCTTTCAAACATTACCGGTAAATAGAGAACCATAAAGAGATTTTAACAAAATTATTTCACTGCTATTCCTCATCCAGCATTTTTTTTCATAGGCACTTTAAGAAAAATAAGACAGTGTAAAAGTTTCATAGAATTAATGGTTTTACCGGTGATATCTCCAAACTACATAAGCCAGCTTTATTTAAGCTGAAGTTTACCTTCACAAGAACTATTCCTATTGAGAAGTATTCACTGTATATGTATACACTTTTCAACAACAAAAATTCTAGATAGTGAAGGCAGACTTTGCTGTCTGAAAGTTTCGAGGCAGTACATGTGTCTGGGAAAAGATTAAGCTAAAGCTGAAATCTCTCACCTGATTTAAATTGAAATGTGACTGCCTCCGAACAAATAACTTCATTTGTCTTCTGTGTTTAACTGTTTATAATTTGATTTTGGGTTGAAAATGCTGACAGCAAGCAAAATCAACTGGCACTTATTTCCAAATTTGGGTATTTTTCTTTGTAATTTTTTTTTCACCGACTACATGCTACATGTATGCAAGTCAGTCTACCAAACTCCAGTTTCAGCCAAAGCCAAAATTAAAACTCAATGGTTGAAACACTACTAACACATTCATTTGATACTTTTATTCCTCTCAATCATCACTCATTTTAAAAAGTCATATTACCTAAAATGAACCTGTACTTACAATCTCTTTGAGGCATCTTGTCAAATGCATCATATATTATTTCTTTCAGCTTCTGTAACAAAACAAAACAAAACCCAATACTGGAATTAATTCACTCACGTCTCAGCAGGAGCAGCTCATCAAGTTAATTTGATGTAAACATTATACGATCACATTGTTTACCCAACTGGTTTTTTTTTGCCCTACGGCTACAAAAAAACAACTAAGTCAATTGAGTAAGTATCAAACTATCTTTTAATGTTTTAGATCTTATTATCCCCAAGCTGAGACAAGAGAAGACAACTGAACAAAGTTGAATTGTTTAAAAAAAGGGGGGAGAAGAGCCTACGACAGTGGGGCAAAGAAGAGCGTTCAGAAACAATAACTATTTGTTATTGTATATTTAAATTATAGATCAATTTAGCAAGATCATGACAGCAGATAGCAAAAAACATTCAACTATCGATAACGGAAATTAAACAAGGTTTATTCACTTTTTAAACAACCAGCAGATACTACTCAAAGAATGGAAATGGAAAGTCGAAAATTCAAAGACTGTCATATCTAGAGATGACCATAAAATATAAGATTTCAAATGATGCCGTGGACTACGACACAAACCGGATGGCGACAAAACGAAGACTGTGATACTCATAAACTCTTACCTCGTATTGTATGTACTGAATACGCCATTCTGGAGTCAGATGGGCTGAGAGCTTTTCTGCAAACTTCATGTTTTACAACGATGTAAACAACTTTAATTTAATACTTTTATAAGTATGTTTGGTTTCATGTTTTCCCACAACATAGACCATAAACACGTCCTGTCCACCATTTTGAAATGTTGTGAAAGCATCGGCGGAAGTCACGTGGGTAACGCAATCTAAAGAATACCACTTGCGCATGCCCGTAATCGCTGCTACTTCCACAACCAAACGTGGGCTCAAGTTTACACCACAAGTGCCGGGTAGGGCTAGGTAGTGGCAGACTGTTTTTTTGGGGGGGGAGGGAGGGAGGGGGGCGATTTGGTATCGAAATTTATATTTACCACAGGCTAGGCAGCCCAAGCTTAAAGCTTGTATTTTGTATTTAACTCGGGAGCGAGCGATTTAAAAGACTTAGTATGGGAATTTACCAGATATTTCAAAACGGTAGTATACGTGCTGAAATGTCAAAAATAAAAATGACCCACTTCGACGTGAGGTTACCATTGCGTCTTGTGCGTAGTCGAGGCCGTTTTAGGTTCGTTTTCCTCGCCCCAGTTTCCGCGCGCCGGCATTGGCGACTCTTTGAACCGCTTCTCGACGAACTCATGAAGAAAAATAGGGACTGTTTGCAGTCTACTTTAGGCTATTTCCCCGTCGGAGTTGTTCCTCCCTTATTCCTGCACATATTCTGCAGTTTTTGAAATATCTGGTAAATTCCCATACAAAGTCTTATAAATTGCTCACTCCTGAATGTTTCATACAAAAACTTCAAAAAAACAAGCTATAAGCTTGAGCTGCCTGTGTGTTTATCTATATTGAAACTATACTTTTCAAGCCAACTATTGCGTACTTGATCAAGATGGAGGAAGATCGAAGAAAGCCGATTTCAGGACGGTCACTTCGGATAGACGCACAGTTATAGAAATAAACGGTGTGTAACAGAACTCACCAGTAAGAGTTAAGTTTGGTGGGAAAAAGACTATCGCCGTGATCGTTTGAAAAAATAGGGCCGATTGGGTTTTTTCGAGAATAAAATGTATCGTTATAGCGTTAAGTTCAAAGGGGAAGGGTAAAGCTATTTCAGTAATGATGGAGGAGACGGGGAAAAACCTCCAGGATGAGCCATATTGAAAGCAATGTTAGAAAACAACGTCCCACTCCCCCCTCGTCCCCCACTCTTCACTGTAATATTGAAAGGTCCCTCAGTTGTAAAAATCACAAGTCGGGCAGGTGGTCTAAACCCACCCACCCCCATCTTCCCTTTCCCCAATTAAACGTGTGTCGAGAAATTCATTCCTAAAGTAAACCGCGCGTCATAAAGTTTTACTTCCGGTAAAAACAGTTCGTTCGGCATATCTCGCAAACTATTTATCATTATCAATCTTACCAGCGTGCAACGTGTTGTTTGGAGAGCGAACTGAGTATAACAAACCAGTGTGGTTTCTAAG
>JAOBRG010386214.1:0-10857 GCA_027574985.1 Umimayanthus nakama | reverse complement strand
AAAATGGTGAATTTATTGAACTTTGCAGCTATAAAATTTAAATTTAAATTTAAAATTTATAGCTGCCTTTCGCTTTAATACGGGGGAACGATAAACTCTCGACAGCACTTAACTTACCCTTGGTAACTTCTAGTAATAATAGTAATAATATTGTTTGATAGTCCTACATGAATGATACTAGTAAACTCATTAGTTTTAATTTTCTAATAAATTATAGACTTCAGAACCTGTCGGAGCAGTTGTCCTTGAGCGCTGTAAAGTTCTACAGGATCCAAGCTCATCAAAGCAGCATGCTTTTACGATAGGTTTGTGAATATTTTGCAGATTCTTTGTTTTCATTTTAAAGTTTATATTAATAGGGTACCTTTTTAGCCTTTAAACAACAATGGGTCGATGGAAGCATTTATTTTTGGTTCTGTTTTTACTGTACATTATGCACAAACTTACTTTTTACATACATTGAAGTATGAAAAAGTATTTGAAAAATAACTGCAAAGTTCCCATCTGGCCATTTGTTGAGCTCCTGCATGTACTATATGCACATACAATGTGTATTGTATTTGTTTTCCTTAAAACTGATCTGCAACAACTTACTGCAGGCGCTATACTGAAACCAATTGGTCCATCTGTGTTTAGTACAGATACATTGAATGAAGCAGAGACAGATCTAGAACCTGCAATTCTTGGCCCGGTTGTTTAAAGCCGATAAGTACTAATCCTTGGTAGCTCTTGATAAAGCCTAATGAGTTAAACCAGGTTTAACGTTAATCACGCTTTGAACAACCAAGATCTGGAAAAGATATGTGCGCCAGAGTTGAAGAACAATAGGGGATCAGTACTTAAAAAAGTTTTTTCTAAGATTTTTTCTTATTACGTATTTAATCCAAAATTGCCAACAGAAGAGGTGAGGGGTTGGGTGTTCTATCGATTGGTCCCTCCCCTAAATCAGTTCCTGTAAAGGTGATTTCAGGTCTGCTAACTAGAACTGAATTATGAAATTAAATTTTTAAGTTTGATTTTATGCATTTTCTTTAATTTGTGAACTAAACATTTTCTAACTACTTACTTCCATTTATTCAATACTGTATAACCCTTCACCTTTACAAAATCAACTCCTGACAGATATTATTCTAAACAAATTGAAAATCTTCCCTTGATAACTTAGAAACGTAATTGTATTTATCACTTATCAGTGTCTGAGTACATGTAGCTTTTTCAACTGTTAATAATTGTCAATTTATCAAATAGTTTATACCCAGTAATGGTTTGATGATCGATCTCATCATATTTATCTATTGACAGTGTTTGAAGAAGATGATAGTCAACAGTATCATCTGTGTGGGAAATCCCCCGACGATACAATGGAGTGGATGGAGAAGATTAAAAATTCAAGGTACAAGTGTATGGAGCAACACATATCTGCAATGTGCATGATTGTATATAACTGTAAAAAAAAACTTTACATGTCAATGGGAAGACCTTTTTTCTTTTCAATCATGATTGTATAGAAAAATTATTTTGAAAATGAGTGCAGTTTTTTTTAAAGTTACTCATTATTTTTATTATTCTAGATGTACATGAATGTGCAGTTTTTCTGAAAATCATTGGAAGTTTTGGAATTTTGTAAAATTTTCAGAAACCCTTGTAAACAGTGTTATTCATTTTTCTAAAGCATTTAAATTGAAGATTTCTAAAAAAAATTGGAAGATTTTTGAAGATTTTTAGAAATTTTTTGTAACTTAGTTTGGCAAATTCTTTGACCATATTAAGGATTAAACCTTCAGAAAACAAAAATTGCTTGTGTAACATACATGTTTGATTCTGACCAGTAAAAGAGCACCACTCTATGTTATGAAATATTTAAAGTTTTAAATAAAATTAAAGCCTTGTGCAATATACACATTACTATAAACAGCAATTTGAGCTCAATAGATTTTTAGAAAAATCAAAATCTAAGTCAGTCCAAAATTATACATTAGTCACTATCTTGTAGTTTTGTCCTGATGCGTAATTATTGTTTTTATTTCTCTTCAGCTATGAGGGTCTACGTAACAAACTGTTAAGTTTGCGCCGGCAGCTGATGGAAATAACTGGAGAGGTACTTGTAAAAACATATAACATTAAAAATTTTGGGAGGGAGAGCTTTCAGTTAGCCCTTCTGCCACCAAGAGTTTTTGGGACTCAAAGATTACCAATTGACTGATTGCCAAAAATCATTTTTTATTCTTTTAGGTGAGCGTTTTGTTGCTAACAATATTTTCAAAACAATTACAAAAAACTCTCTTAAAGTCCAATTTTTCAAATTATTTTTTGCTTTTTGGAAGATTTAGTATCTAAAATTATATTAAGTTTTTTGGATTTCCTTTTAGTAATTTTTAAAGTTTTAACTGACAAAATCTAAAGACAAATTTGACAAGCAAACCAAAATGGATGATTTTAGTTCAGATCATCTGTTTCCATTTCAATGACTACTAGTATGCTAAATAGTTATATGGTACTTGATGCCAATTTTGGAAACGAAGTAGTATGTTGTGTTCTAGTTGCTTTATATTGTTTATATTTAGGCTCCAACCACTTTGAAAGATTGCTCCAAGAAATGACTATTACTCGAAACTTTGGCAAACCCTGCTAGTCAAAAACATACAATACCAACCCATTGTTAGACAGTCAAACCCATGTTCAGCTTACACCGAGCGCAGAAAAAAAACCAAATTTTTTTTCCAAACTAGTCTTCAATAAATAAGTTGGAATGGATTTAACACCCCACCCCCCCTCCTGATGCCGCTATGTTTGGCAACAGGGAATTATGCATTCCAGTAATAAAATTGTATGACTATATTTGTTAGGTAGGGGCCAGATTACCTGTAAGTGTGATTAGCTGGTCTTCCAGGTTGGGGGCTGGCTTAATAAAGTCTGCTAAAGTCCATTTAGTTTTTTCATCATTTAATTCGTTATATCTTTATTCAGTTTTTCATTTAGTCTTTATGCTCTCATTTGTATCTTTCATCATTTGTTTGTTAATGGGAATTGGATGAAACAAAGTAGAACTTCCAAGACAATTTGAGATCCAAGATTTGATAACCCATGCCGCAGCTACCAACAAGTTCAAACGATTCGGTGACCTTATCACAATCTAAAACTCCACAGCATTAAATACAAAGCTGTAGTGCCCTTCGGTCATCTACGACACATTTAGTCCCCTCCAGTCACGTACAGACACTTTTAGTTCCCTCCAGTCACCTACAGCACCCAGTCATAAAATCTCTGCTCTACTTAAGTCATGGAAGTTAGCACTAATCATGCACCATCTTACTCACTACTGAGTGTTCCACAGGCATAAACGGGATTTGATATGATGATAATAGTTGTAATTCTTAGTTAAGTAACCTAGCTTTCATTAAAGAAAAGTTGCCTTGTTAAATGTTATGTACATGGTGTTTTGTTTCAGGATCCCCTTCCAGAATTCCATCCACTTGCAATCCAAGAGGTAAATTTTGAATCACTTCATGAACTCTCTTGTTTTTTTCATAGTTCCAAATTTTGTTGCACTTGCCTATTATACCCTTTGTATTTTATTGTGTAACCACTGTCAGTAATGCTCCTCCAGTCTCCCAATCACGCTCTATGTTAACATTTTCCTTTATAGCCTTTGAAGCCCGGGATAAGTCAGTACTCCTCATCTAACTCCGCTGATGTTGATGAAACTCCATTCTTGGAAATGTGTATCGGTAGGTATCTGGAAATGCATCTTTTGAATTACTAGTTATCTGTGGTAACTGACTGGTTTAATATAAGTACCAATACGACAGGGAAGGTCATCAGAACAACATTTTAAAACATCAACAACAACAATTACAAAAACGGTTTTAAAATAATAGTAATAATAACAATAACAATGATAATAAAAGTACTAGTAATACATGTAGTAATAGTAATAACAACAATATGCTTCGTGACCCGATTGTTCACACTCAGTTAAAATCCTGTCGCTTGGAACTGAAGGCAACAGAAGGATACTGCTATCAAAGCCTGTTAGTGCCAAGATTGCTAAGTGCTTATCATTGATGATATGAAGATGTATGCATCATGAGAGGTGAAGCTCGGACGAGTAATGAACAAAACCAGAGGAACGTTGAGCGATGTCGGCTTAAAGTGGAACGAGAAAAAGTGGCAGAAGTAAATGTCAAACGAGGAATCGGCTGGAATGAGAACTGGAGAACCCAAGCTAATCAGAAGTTTAAATAATTTAAACTTCCAGCGCCGATTTCTGGGATTACTAAAAAAAGGGAACTTGAAGACTACATGGTGCTAAAAAATGTTGAAAAAGAGTGCTTGAAGAGGGTATCAGTGATAAAGCTGAGCCCTCCATCTGATTACAACAGGGTGCTGGTAGCTAACCAATTTGCGCTCTTGGTGATGACACTGTCATGTGGACTCTGGTCTGGCCCATCACTAAACTGCAAAGAACTCATCGCGAAAGAGCAAAAAAGATCATGGTCGAGGATGGAGCAAAACACCCTCTTGGCTCCGCTGAGCTGCTCAATCTACCTTGAAATACAGGAGGATAAGGAATGAAATCTTTAGAAGCAGAGTACAAAGTCACTCAGATCAAGGCTGTTCTTCATTTTAATTTTTTCCTCTGCGGTCACACAAACAAATACTGAGTTTTGATTGGCTCTTAGCGTATTCGTGAGCGGGCGAGATTTTCCTATATCTGACCACGGTCACGGTAACCTGCGCTGCCTCGCCTCTGTTCCGCCCCTTGATGTGCTTGTCCGTTGGAGGAAAAAAATAAACAAGTTATTTACCGCTTATGGTCGGTCCGTATAGGGAAAACTGTCACCTCGGCCAGATTATGCTGACCTCGGCCCAGAGGCCTCGGTCAGTATATTCAGACCTCGGTCACAGTTTTTCCCTATACCGACCTCCCAGCCGGTAAATAACATATATGTATGCAAACCCAGATCCAACAATGGGACTTGTCCGAGAGTTTAAAGAGAAAGCAGCCCCAACAGAACGCAGATCTCTTGCGAAAGAGGCGCAAAAATATGCTGAGGAGCTAGGAATGAAGCTGGACTTACAACACCCAGTACCAATTGGCCACACCAAAGAAGAGGGGGTGTTGAGAAGAAGATCTGAAAATGTGCCAAAAAAGCAGAACAAACGAAATGAGGAGATAGAGATAGATAAAGACTGCTTCGCCTGGATGTCGGAGTGGAAAACTTCCCAAACACACACGATGGCAGGAATCTAGGAATTGTACCAACAACTTTTACCGATTAAAGTATACAGTGCAAGAAAGACCAGAACGACCATTGAGCAAAACGTAAAGCGTAGAATTTGTGGCAAAGGTCAAGAGTCCGTTGCACATGTGCTGTCGGGGTTCAGCGCACTAGTGCAGACGAAATATCTAGCAAGACACTGTTATGCTAAAGATCTTGTTTTTAGAGTACTTGAAGGTTTACAACCTGGTGGAAGCCACGCTCACTGGTTTTCACTGGCTTTATAACCAAAGCCGATGTATAAAGTGACCAGGTGATAGCATACTGGATGTTCCAGTTTACCCGGATCAGATTGAAGTAAGAACGAACAGGGTAGACGCTAGGTTCGCTGATAGAAGAAGCAAGAGGGTTATATTACTGGATTTGAGCTGCCATTGGTACGAGAACAGAAAGGAGTAGCAAGAGAAGAAGACGATAAAGATTGCGCATAAGCGGCTGAAGCTTAAAAGACAACACCTAGGATGCGAAGTACATCAGTACAGCATCACTAATGACATTCTCGGGGGATATTCACAAGAAACCAGCGATGGGGTGAGAAATTTTATGGGTTCCTTAAAAGGAAGGGACGTGTTGAGGAGGATGCAGAAAGAAGTGCTGAGTAGCAGCCTGAATACTGCAAAAACTTTTAAAGTTGTGTACTGAACATGAAATAAATGTTATAGATTGAAAGATGATTCTAATGTAAGCTATGAAAGGCACTTGGATTTCATTATTGTTATCAATATTCCATCACTTCATAAGTGATAGTTGTGAAACCATACTAGTTACTCGCTATATACAATAACCTCCGTTATCATTATTTTTCTATTTTTTTATTATTATTATTATTATTATTGTTAATTATTATTACCAGTTTTTTATAATTTATTATTATTTTTTGTGTAAAGTATTGTTTTTGTACGTGTTCGTCATCAAGAGTAAAATTACTTTTCATGTAATGGTCCTAGCGCATTTTTAACTTTTAATTTATTTGCTAGGGCCAGTGTCTATATATTTCATAGTAATACACTAAATTGTACAAAAAAGATCATATTATTTCTAGACAAAACAAGAAAATTGTTGTTGTTGTTGTTCAAAGAGTTTGAGAAACCTTTAAAGCTAGTGATGAACATTTTTAATCCGCTATCAATCAATGTTAGAGACACATTTATAATGACACTGAAGCTAACTACACCTTTGCGCCTAGCCCAAGTAATTTTTTTAACATACGGATCCAGCTGTACCATACTGCTATAATAAAAAAAGCACGGCAGAAGTGCCATCAGCTTCACACTCTTGGTATAGTGGAAGTGATCAGTTTGGGAACAAAATGTGTATCATTGTATTATTTCGTGTGCATATTGGCTTTGTTCGAGCTGACTGAATCGTTTTCAAACTTGCAGTCGTTTAGGCATTCATCTCATGATTATATTATATACATTTCAACAGAGATTAAAGAGCATTTAGTACGTTCTTATTTGATTTAAAATTGAGAGTTTAGTAAAAGAATATGGCTTTGCTGGCTGTCAGTTTCGTTCCATGCATATTGATATATCGTGAAAGGCGAGCTTAAAGCCATGGCGTTTTTCTCGTTCCCAGTTTGTAAGGGTTTCCTGCATTGGACACGAGACAAATTTGAGGACATTTTTGCAATACGGAAACTCGACAACTGTGCAGTGTACAATTCAAGGAGTCCAAATTGACTTACACTCGCGTGTCTTCAGGTTTACATGAATCACTGATGACATTTGTTGTTGCAGCTTGTAACGGCCTTATGAGTTCAGTGGAAGGGAGGTTACCGAATGCTTTTGTAGAAATTCGCACCATGACACCACCATCGACGTCTTGGAGCAAGCTTGCGCAGACAGAGATAATCGAGGTAAGTACGCCCTTAGGACGGTTTACTAAAGTTTGTTAGACAAGTTGAGGTAAGATATAATAATTTCTCTATTGGTTCAGATATTGGTTTATCTTTATTGGTTTAAGAGATACTTTCCCTTATCCTTCATAGCTAACAGCAATGAAAAGATATCGTTTTCCATAGGTCACACCTGAAGATATCAGTAGGTATCAGAGAATCTTTGGAAATGTTTCTACTTGTCATGTTAGTTCAAGTACCTATGACCACTTTTGATTTAGAGTATCATTTTCTTCTTCGTATTTTAGTATTATATGTCTTTTTTTCATCTTAGCTTTACTTTTCTTGGAAAATAAAACATTACACTCTTCCCCTCATTGTAATACATGTAGGCTGTCAGTCGCTCAACATGTTTGTTATGAAGTCTCATTACAGTTTCTTCCCCCCTTTCCGTGTGACTTTGCGGTTGTCAAGTATGCTCCTGCTCAAAAGTTTGTTTGTAAGAAACCTTAGATTGGAGCTGAATGTTTTTCAATGGACATTCAAAGATCTCATGTTATAGCGGCGGAATTACTGGTACTGTCGTTGGAGTACATGGACTGTACAGGCGCGAGTTTCTGGGAGTCCGGCAAGCTCTCCTAGCAAATTTTGGAATTTTTTTTTACTACCGTTTTAGTCCAGTACTTTGCTTCTCGTCATTTCCCAGTCTCGTTTAGAGGCAATCACGCGATGAAACACTAAGTTCCTTTTAATCTTTGGAGTTTTGAAGTGAGTGATGAAAGGTTTGTTCGGTTGATTAATATGTTTTCTTTTAAAAAGCCTCGGATAAATTTCATTACAATAAGTTTCTGAAAAAGGGTACATTCCTTGACATCATTCTTCATCATCATTCTTCATCATCATTCTTCCTGTGTTCGTGCCGTAGGATACATAGGGCCACAATGTCTGCTCTCAAGCCCGCTTTGTCTTAAGCTCGGTGCTCTGCCTGGTGCCTGTCAGCCAGAAATCTCCTGCCTCCTCTTTCTTTGCTAGCTGTTCTCAGTCACTTTTCTCTAGGTCGTCCTCTGCGGCTTTACCTTCTAGGGTTCCAGAAAGAGCTGTTTTCAGATTGACACCCGTATCCGTTTGTAGATTATGTCCTATCCATGTCCATCGCCTTTTCTTGACCTCTTACTCGATTTTTGGAATGCGTGTAGTCCTTTCTAGATCGTTGTTTGACAATAGGTTTGTAGCATTCTTCTCAGACATTTGTTATCAAAACCTCTTAACACTGATAAGCCAGCTTCTGTCATCCTTCAGCTCTGTGGACGTACATGTATAATAGGACAGCTCTCACTGTTTCGATAAATTTTGATTTTGGTCTTTATACTAATTTTCTTAAATTTCTAGATTGGTCGAAGTTGAATGAAAGCCGATCGTACTTTGTTCTTTCTTGCTTTAATATCTTGTGCCTCCATCTTTACTGAAAGGGCCTTTTTAATTTCTTCTTTTATTGCAGCAAAAATCTGACCCTTATTTCCTAACCACTGTTGTGTTCCCTGCCGGTTCATCCGTGTCTGACGTTACCAGGCTGAAACTTGCTGTGTTTGACGTGAGAGACCGAGAGAAGGAGGAGGTAAGTGAAAAGGACTGGGACGATCTGACGTTCATCACGTGGTAGGAATAAGCTAGTCGACACGCTCTGTCTTGCCTGTTTAAAGTGCGCTATCTCAGAAGGCACCACGAGATTAGCAACAACAGACTTAGTTTTTCTGTTTGGCTGAGGAAAGAGTTCCTTGGATAATAAAGTAGAAAACAGACTTGTCCTGTTAATAATATTCAACAAAGGAGTTGCTACTAGCCCAATGAAGTCAAATACTCTGAAAATACAACACATCCAAAACTTTTCCGCCCGAATCATCACTGGAAGCTCTAAACATCAGCTGGAACACCCCAATGTTACAACGTTTTATGCTGAAAAAAATTGTGTACAGAAAATTTTTCAACTGGTCTTAACTCCTGCGAGACCAAACTAACATTTTTGGACAAAACTCAAGCAAGAATTGAGACCACCGAAATGTTGCACAAACTTCTTTTTGACAGGGCATGATGGAACACCGCAGTAGAGAAATTTCAGAAGTCAATCGCAATTCCAGAATATGGTTAAAACTAACAGAAAAGTTTATCTATTTGTCAAACGTGTTTTAGCTTGACCTCTAAATTTCAAAATTTTTGTTTTGTTTTAAGTTCAGTTTTAGCATTTGTCTGCAACACAGTGCGACAGTTTTGAAATCATTGAAGAATGTCGGGACACTACAATCTAAAATGTGAAAAGCTGTCTGGGAAGTTCAGTAAAGACTGCACTTAACCGTACAAACGCTTTAAAAATGGTTATATTATTATTATTATTACTACTACAAAGAAAAACAGACATGCGTTTCATTTGTTTGCTATCTATAAAAGCATAATAATAACACTATTAATGATGATAATTATTGTAGTTATAATAACAATAACAGTAACGATGAATAAGATTAAAAACGACAACGACAACGATATTAGGAGTGATAATGATTATGATAACAGTAATGGTAATGATAATGATAATGAAAGTTATTGAAATGATAGTATTTTTTGTTAATACTATCAGTATCTTAATGTTTAGCTATTGTTATTTTTGTTATTATTATTATTATTATTATTGTTACTTCAACATATTCATACACGGTCACCACATTAGTTGTAAAACTTCGCCTATCAGTGTCAACCCTGTGAAATTCAGTTTAGGAACACCATGTACCAGAAGAGCGAAAACAACAACAAACAAAACAAACATAAAATGCTCAAAAGATTAACAAAGCAATCTCTTCTCCACCCCTCCCTTTTTCAGCAAATCCCTTAAAAATCCCTTATCAATTGTTCTTAAGTACGTTTACCCCCTTATAGAAATTATTTTTGTTTGTCACCACAGATGTCTCTTCTGGGTCAAGCTGTTTGCACAATCAAAGACATTCTAACTGCGCCAGACAACAAACACATCCTTAGTCTCACGTAAGTATTGTTTAGTCTTTGTCGATCGCTGAAATAGAAAGATCGCGTGTGTCTTGAGTCCAATCATTTTCTACCTTAAATAAAACGTCAAAACCTTGCAAAGATGAAAAGAATGATACATCGAAGTTTTAAATTAAATTGAGGAACTTAATCAAAAGCTATGACAAGGACAAGTGGAAAGTGGTCTTTATATTATTAGTGTAAAAATTTTTTTAAAGAAAATTAAACTTTTCGAGGCTCCGCTTCATCTCTTTTTACTACATTACGTTCCAATGTACAAAACATAAACGACTACGCATCGTTTTGTGAAGCTATAAGGTATTTCGTTTAACTAGTTGGTATTTACTTGTTTCTATTTGTTATCATTGTAATTTTAGATAATACTTTTAATAATTCTACTTTTATATAATATTTAGGATAGCTATACACTTAGTTGTTTAGACACTACAGGCGAAGAGCCACCCAGTGGAAGGACTGTAATAAAGTCGTTGTTAGTACTATTTTTATTTTTTTTTATTATTGTTAGTATTATTATTACTATTGTTATTATTATTTATAATATTGTTATTGATAATAACATTAATAATGATGATGATGATGATGATAATAATGTAGTACATTCATTTTTGATAAGAACGTCAATTTTTTGGGATGTGGCTTAACATAGTTAACGTCTTTAGGATTTCAACCTCAAATGTTCTTCAATGT
>JAOBRG010386203.1:0-10857 GCA_027574985.1 Umimayanthus nakama | reverse complement strand
TCTATCTATCTATCTATCTATCTATCTATCTATCTATCTATCTATCTGTCTGTCTGTCTGTCTGTCTGTCTATCTATATATCTACCTTCCTCAAATTTGTTGTTGTTGTTGTTGTTCTTCTTCTTCCTCTTCCTCTTCTTCTTCTTTTTCTTCTTACTATTATTATTATTATTATTATTATTATTATTATTATTATTATGGCAATCATGATGATTGTATTCATGATGATAACGATAAGTTAATGATCATGATCATGACGTTGGTAGCAAGGATGATGATGATAATCATGACGATGATGACTGAAATGAAGATGAGGATAATAATGAATGTGACATTGGCGACAGCTGTTGAAGTGTTCCTACGTACCTGGCACGCGTTTCCTGGATTCACTGCTCCAAAGCGGTAACACTTGTTGGCGATCTTGCACTGTCTCAGGTCGCACCTGTTGCCAACCTTCGTGTAACAGGCGTGGCACCCGCAGGTGTAACTCCCATGTGTGTTGATGCAATTGTGCTGGCAGGGTCGGCGACTGCACTCGTTCACATCTGGGGAGAATTATTGATCGCTATTACAACTAACAATAGAATTCGGTTGCCAGAAAAGATCATGAAGGAAGAGATTGGAGGAGGAACAGGCCAAGATCCAGTGAAGAGTGTTATCAGTAGAAGGAAGTGTTCATGGGTTGGGCACATAAGGAGGCCTGAGAATAACATCACAAAGCAGGCACTGCGGTGGAATCCATCAGAGAAGTGAAGTCGGGGAGGGCCAAAACAAACTTGGAGAAGGGGAGTGGAAGCTGAGGTGGTGGCAAAGGGTTACAACTTCAGCTGGCTAGAAAAGATGGCCCAAAATCTTGTCCGATTGAAACACTATGTTGATGGTCTTTGCTTAACCCCGGAGCAAAGGGCGATGATGATGATAATGAATACAACTAATAATGATGCATAATACGAAAGTGAAGAGATAACCCCGTTCACGTCTGGAAAGCACCAGTGCGACTTTGTTTGCACTTTGCTGTCAATAAGCTGTCAATCACTTTTCAAGCAACAACAACAAACAAACAAGGTTGATTCTTTTGTGTGTCGATTGGCTTAGTGCAGTTAAAGTGCTTACTCAAGCGTGTTTGGACTGAACTGTACTTAACCTTGAAGTGCACTTCGGCTATGACCGAGATAAGATATTTTTTAAAAACCTTCAAATTTGTAATATTTTGGATAGATATCAACCCTTATTACATTTGGTAACCACCCAGCCAATCTTTCAAAGATGTCGTCAAGAGGGGACCTGGAACCTACTAAAGCTGAAACACCTAAAACAACTACAATAATATCTTCAAAATCTTACAATTTAAGGATATGCAGTTACACGAGATGCTGACATATGAAGTATTCTATAAAAATATTCTAGAGAGAAAACTATAATTTTTAGACATATATAAGAAGTTATACAAGTTTGATAAAAACAATACACGATAACGGATCGAACTTCATTATTAATACGACTTCATCCTGATTCAATGCGGAGTGTCTAAAATCGTGTATATTCGTTTACGCCCGGCGTGACCAGTCGATAAAAACGATATTCGGTAGCATTCGATATAATCAATAAAAATCAGTTGGTTTTATCGGAAATCGTTGAAAGTCGATAAAGTAAAAAGTTGTGAGTAATCGATATTTATCAAGTTTTTCTAATCTAGAACATATACTTTATTGATTTTACCAATTTTATCGATACTTTAGAAATACGAAAACTGGAGATAGTTACAAGTTTATTGCTTGATTCAGTGTGCAACAGATTGGCACAATAACAAATCAAAACGACTTCAAAGTTGCTAAGAAAGAGTTTAATTTCATATGAATAAAAACTAGCGCACTGACTTGCAAGTGATTGTTTAGTAAAATTAGTTTTGTCATTTAATGGAGGTTACCTAAGAATACTTCATTTTGTTTGTCAAAATCCATCTAACGTATTAGTCTTTTTGTTTCATACGAAATTTGATACCAAGGATAAAGATATTACCAAAACATGTATGCATTTTTTAAAGTTTCTCGTTTTTTGATAAAATCGATAAAAACAGATGGATTTTAGGAAGAAAGGAGGTGAGCATCGATTTTCATCGACTTATCGATACAATCGATATCGATCAACATGATTTAATTGATTGATACTGATAGCAATTATTTATCGAGTGGTTCTCCGATCTCTAATTTTATTGCCGGATTGGTCATGCCCGGGTTTACATGATACCAAATTAAAATTCTGCTGATTCCGGGACAAATCATTCCAGAATGGATTAATTCCGTTAGTTCCACCGGATCGAAGTTTTCGTTCCGTACACAGTTTACTCATGTTTTCGATATAGCTTATGTTTTTACCGCACTTTCATTTCAGAATGAGAACTTCTACTTTCTAGATGAACGTAAGAAACAGTAAAATTTGGCCGAGCCTGGGGTTGTTCTCAATTTTCTCTTAAAATATTAGCCAAATCTCAGCCTTGGTGTTCTTATAAAGTTTGTTCTTACTAAGAAAAAAGCCTCAGTGTACAGGTATCACATTAACACTACTTCAACAATAACAACAACAACCATTTATTTGCACCGCTTTGTACAAAAATAAGTTAAACAAATTGAATTTTAAAAACGAATATAATGTGTCTGGGCACCCGAAATAACTAAAGTGGGAGCTAATCTAGTCGGGTGCCCACTTTACAAGGTATTAATATGTAAAACAAACAATCAAAGGTACGTGTAGAAAATTCGATTAGTTATTCCTACAAGTGCGATAAAGAGTTATTTGCTTTGTAAAGTATTTTGGCGGTTTTTTCCTTGATATTTGAACTGACGACTAGCGAAGAACTTTTATGTGCCACTCCATTGCTGGTTTAAACGTGGTTTTCTCGGAGTTGCTGCAGCTGTGTCCGGTGAAAGTGCTCAATAATTTTGTCATACCTACTTGTGAAGTTCTGAACTGGCTCAGTGACATGTCGTTGCAGCTCGTCCTAGAGCCCTGTATCAGCTTGTGTTTCCGTTGTTGCGCCAAGAGTACTACACGCCAACGCAATGACACAGTAATGGAGTAATGGTAGAATATATCTCTTGAACACCGTCCACGTACAACCTTTTTTTTGCAGGAACATCTTTTTTTCGGACTGATCAAGGCAGAATGTTCTGAAGCATTTTGAGGGTTTCAGCCTGCATGAAATGTTCTCAAATAACTGTTTTTATTGAGTAAACACTTGTTGTTTTTCATCCGCACAAAGCAACCGGAAGTAAAAAAATGCCTTATTAACTAGTCGCTACCCTGATCGACAAGAGCGCAAAAGTTAACAATCAACAAAAAATGTTTTAAAAGCAAAGGTCTACAATTGCAACACTATTGGCGCGGCGGTTAGAATAAAAAAACTACTTCCATGCGAAAACAAAAGTTCTCCCCCTTTCCTCAGTCTCACTCTCAGGTAATTCCGTAACATGTTCTTTAATTTTGGGCGTTTTCAGCCGATTCTTTTAAAAATGGTTCTTATAAAAAAAAGGTTAAGTTGGTTACAAGCTTGGTTCCTGACTTGCCCCAGTAGAACATGATATACGTTCGTATACCTTCGCCAACTTTAGGTTGTAGATCTTTTACGAAGACACTGTATGAAACTAGTGGTTATTTTGAAAGCGAATCAAAAAGAGTTTCAGGAACCCATCCTGTATGAGTCTGAGCTATCCTATTTGCATTTTACTCTGCTTCAAAATATACACTCTAGAGCTACAAGATTTCTGAGGAAGTTATGGTTGTGGATCATACGCAAAGAAGACGCGAACTGCATTCTTTCAATTTCAAGAATGTTTTTGTTCACGTTCTCTTGAAAACAAAAGAAAAATCGTTTCCGTGTTATGTTTTTAAAGAAGACGAAGAAAGGTGACCACGGTGTCTGCAGTCCTACTTATAAAAGTCAATATACTCTGTAATTAAGTCGGTTGTTTTGGAACATTCTCGATGACGCTCGCGTTCTTGTGGCGTTTAAGATCTCTATTCTTTATACAGGAAAAACAAACAAGTCATTTGTGGTAAGCAAATTATTGCTGGAAATGTCTTTATGTTTTTTTTCTGCGTTGGCGACTAAGCTGTAAACGGGTTTTGATTGACAGAGGTAGTTAGTAAAGTGTGTTTTTCCGCGCTGAGAGCCTTGGTGTAAAGTTGACGCTTCAAGCATTGGGTGGTGTTTGCATTCGCGGAATGAATTTTTTTCCAGTACGACACACATAGTTCATTCCGCGTTTACATAGCAATTCTCATTCTGGAATGGAAGTGCTGTAAAAACCGATCGGAGAATTGAAAACATGAATTAGTCAGTGATCAGCTTAGCTAACCAATCCAGTGTCTGATTCCGAACCAGAGTGAACTTGTACACGTTATTTTTTGTAAGGACAAACTTTATATGAACACCAAGGTTGAAATTTGCCAAAAATTAAGAACAGGCTACCTAGGAACAGTCACCAGGCTGAAACTTAGATTAGGCAAATTTAAGAAACTTATTTTAATATCCTTGTACACAAGTTGAGATGTACATGAATACAAAAACTTGTTTGAATTAGCTGGATCATTGAGCGCTGGAAAAGTGATAAGCAAGCTCGTTACGTTCGCGGACGCTGTAATGTCAATTTTTTCCGCAGTGACCACTCGATAAAACAGCAATAAACACGTACTATAATATATATTTAGCGTCTATTTTTTGTTCCGGGCATCTAAAACACTGTTTGGAAATATAAGGAAATAAGAAAAATCCGTAAGAACAATTTGAGACTGAAATCGCCAAAAATTTAAAGTAGCCCAGCCTGAGACAAAAGTTACTGCCATACTGGTTCTTATAAAACGAAGCATGTTCTTCTTTACCTTTTCATGATACTTGTGAAGCAATCACCCAGATTTCGACCTGGAAAGAATATTTGGTACGACTACTGGGATGAACTCGTTCTAGAATGACTCGTTCCGGAATAAATTTTAGTCGGTATGCATGTAAACGAACTGATATTAAAACACTCACTAATCAGCCCTGGAACCGGAATGAAGTCCGGCGTACCGAAATATAACTCATTTCGACTAATCATGTAGACACCGCCATAGCCGTTCGTCGGAGCAGACTGTTCCTACCTGACCTGCAGCAGCGCCCAGTGAAGCCTGGTCTACACGCACAGTAGCCAACCTTTGGGGTTCCTCCATTGAAACAGCGACGGTTGCAGCTTGTGGTTTGAGTAAAGGCGTATGGACACCTCCCCCCACAAGCCTCAGATACAGTTTTGCGTCTTGTTCTTCTCCGTGTTCCAGCGCTACCACAGTCGTGTGTGCACCCGCTCCAAACCGACCATGCGCTCACCTGGCAGTTTCTGAAAGGACATCTTCGTCTTCGTCGGCGGCGCCACGATGCTCCTTCGTGAACAAGCAGCGTTAGTATGAAAACCACGAGGAGAACTTTTAACGACTTCATACTTTTCAGTTAAGTCCAATTATTAAACTTTTGGACTTTACTTGGCTTGCAAGAGTCGGTATAAATATTAAAGAATCCTGGCGTGAAGCTGAAGGAACTCTATTACAACACAGTACGTCCTCGCCGAACCACCAAGCAGTGAAAGTGCGGTGATGTTTAGGTCTGTTTAAAAAGCTTCGAATTGGCCAAACTTGGTTAATTACTTCTTTCTTCCATTATAACGTTTCACCATGAAACTGAAGTGTAGGAGTAATTGACGTCAAAAGTTATTCAGTCCTCGTCACGCTTTGGACAAAACTATTGTGTTTATAAGCCATAAGTCATTACCCGAATTTCCTTCTTGCGGAATACGTGAGCAGCTAGAAAGCCAAGATAGAGCGACTTATTAAGCTTACCTTTTATTTAACTTCCGGCTTCATTTAACTGGCCCCGGACATTAGAGAATCGCTCTGAAACGCTCACGCCGGCAAATGCAGCTCTGCTGCAACACGCTTTAAGCTTTTGTTTCATTTTTGACCTGGAGTCAGTAGTCATCAATGTATTTGGGATTTTCATTTTGAATAAAGTTTTAAAGAAGTATCACTATGCATTTTCACACCCCTCATATGCATACAACTTATTACTTTTGGAATCGCCCATAAAAACCTTTCCATCGATATATATAGTTACCAAAATGACTTTAAACAAAATATGAGTTATGACTAGAAAAAGAGAAAGGTGACGGAAAGCCCGAGTGAAACCATGGGGCTTAGATAAATTATACTTCCTCTACAAAAAAAAATTATTTACAAGTTGATTAATTGTACTGCAATGGACGAAATCTACAGACACACACTCGTGTCATGGGGTGGTCTATCGAAAGACACACACTGCATATACAAAAACAGGACAAAAACTAGGAGATCATTGACAAACTTAAAAATTGACTTTTCTTGTAAATTTCTTAAACTATTCATTTTCAGATGAAAATGAAGTTCATTACTCAATAACAGTTCAATATGAACAATTCTTTTTTAGGTCGTTGTTACTCAAAGTTTTGGTTATACCGTTGTTTCTTTTAGTTTTTAAAAGTTTAAGCAGATACAAACGAAAGAAACACATCTGACCATCGATATGAAAACAAACCTTTAGTTTCAATTTAGGTTGAAAGGCCTTATAATGTGTTGACACCTGCATATTAAATAATAAGCTGCGAAAACAAACCCGGAAAAGGTTACTACCAGAATAAATGACCTGGATCAAATCAACCCGGCGCCAAGTCTGCTATTTTCATTGCCGTTGGTGATTTGATACCGTGCAGTATTTCACGCACCTTTGTTCAAACCAATGGCAATGCGCAAACTCATGTGCTTCTACTTTTGCTGTTTAGGACGTTAACTGACTGGTTAGCAATAGGATTTGAAAGCAAATCTAAACACATAGCAACAGATGAATTGCTGAATATTTCTAAAAAAATCACTTTCAAATACTGGTGACACAGTAACTTAAACAAAGTTTAAAAAAAGTGAGTAATGATATATTTTTCTTAAGAGTAAGAATTTGGATTTTTTTTGAGGTCCAACAAAAGGCAACATGTCTAAGAAATTTGATTTTTTATTAAAAACAGAGGAACATATCACGTTAGTCATGAATGCGAGGTTTCGAGATCGAAACGTGCTTGTTACTACTGTTGACAAACTTTGTAACCAATTTAAATTTCGCAGTTTTTCCGCTTCGATTTTCTCGTTTTTCGAAGGAGCTGGCTTAAGATAAGTCTTTCAAAGAATATTCATCATAAAACCCTCCCCTGACCCCTAGTTTTTTCGTCTTTTAATGCATTGTAATTTGTTTCTTCTGATCAGAAGCATCAGCTACGACAAACCGCAAGTGTTTGTAAGTAACTAAAACTGCAGTTTGCTATTACTTAATAATAGTAATAACTCAATATTGTAAAACGTTTCGCAATACGAAGTAATTTATGATGTATTTGAAAAATACCGTAAAACGTCTCGCAATACGCAATAAGCTATCATGTATTTGAAAAAATCTTGTAAGTCTTAAATTATTGAGCCTCAGTAAAAAATATTATTTTGCTCATCTTACTCTCCCGATCCCGGAACTGAAGTTTCGTGACAGGAAACGGAAATGAGCAAGTCAAAGTGCGAAATAAGTTGGGTCACATATCTGGACGGCGACTGGGTATAGTCATGGTTAGTAGAGTCTCCCTCTAAAAACTACGGTATAATGTGACTTATTCCCGAACCAATCAAACCGACGCAAAGATATCAATCCATGTCTGCCATGTTCACTGGTAACCGTGCGGTATTTCGCGGCACCACCTCGGGCTTGGTTCACAATTGCGCCAATTGATGTTCTTTGTTTGCTACTTATGACGTCAAAAGTTACAAGAGCATATAAAAGCAAATCTCCGAGCACAAAGCAACAGATAACTACTGAATAATTCTTAGAAAGCATTCAAAGTTAGATGATACAACACTATAACTGAACAAAGTTTTCAGTATAGCTAACAACGACTTATTTTGGTTAAGATTGAGAACCTGGAACTTGTGTTTTGGAAGTTCAACATGTCATAGAAGTTTTCTTTAGCTTTCAAAAAAGCATAACTTATCATTGTTAGTCATGCAAAGTTTTGATCTCGAAAAGTACTTGTTGGTACTGTTTACAAACTTTGGAGTGATTCTAATTTTCACAGTTTTTCCGGTTTGATTGTCTCGTTTCTCAAAGGAGCCGGTTTGAAATAAGTCTTTCATTTTCAAAGAATATTCATGAACAGAGACATGAGAGAGCCTGTTCCCCGGCTACCTTCATATCTGTTCATTGCAACTAACATTTCGTCCTTTATTGCATTGTCAGTCTTTTGATTTATAGCCGGGCCATCAGCGAAAAAAAGGGGCATTTACAAGTATTTATATTAAACCGCAATTTGCTTTTTCTTTAAAAGTACTAACGCACAACCATAAAACGTCTCGCAATGCGAAATAAGTAAAGATATATTTGAAAAAAAAACCACATAAGTGTTAAGTTATTGGGCCTTTTAAAATATTTTGTTCTTCTTCCTCTCCCAGAAGTGAAGTTTCCAAACACGAAACGAAAGTTGTAATTTCTGGCGATTGAGTGATCGTAGCCAAGAACGAATAAGGCACAAGGTGATATCGGCTGGGGCGCGTAGCCAATAGCAGAGACTAGTTCGATTCATTCGAAGTGTATCACGGGTAGCAGACTGAGTATATGTAGAGCACATGGTTAGTTACTCAAGGCCCCGACACTAGGAAAAATTTTAGAGAATATGATTTTTCAGAAATTTCGGTAATTACTCGGTCCGTAGGAAGCCGAGTTGAGGATTCGAAATGGATTTTTTTGGTTGCTTTTTTTTGTTGTCGAGATTTGGTTATAATCGATTTTTCTCGGTAATTTGAGGCGTGCTATTAAACTTGTATTAAATTCGCCCGCGCGTCTTAGTACCGAGTGGTCAGTTGAGGCCTGGTGCACAACAGTAATGTGATATGGTATGTTTTTCTCCTGTGGGCATTGGTGTGTAGCAGATATCCTGCGAGCCGGCTCGATTTTTTAAAATTTTTATTAGTAATTTTGATGTAAGATGGAAATATTATTTTGAAAGGGCTTACAAACTTCGTTGAAAGTCGTAATATCAGAAATAACAATGATGTAAGACAGAATTATATTCTTAGTGTAAGGTCAACAGCATCTACTTGACCCCGGAAGAATGTTGCTGCATTGCTTGGTTCGAGGAATACTTTTCTAGTTTTTTCAACGGGTTTTTATGGCTTTTCGTATCCGGCAGTGGTCACAAACTTGTGAATCTGTACTAGCTTTTGCATTAAGTACTGTGAACGTGTTCGCTGTTAGTGAGTCAAGCCTGTTTCTCCCAAACAAACCAAAGGCCATCCCAATAAAATGTTTCGTTTCCCATCGCCCAGCTTCTTATGAAGATGGGTTGTCGGTCGGCAAAAGAAAAAACAATGAACACCTGAAGGGAACTAATGTCGAATTCATCCGCGAAGTCATTAAAACTAGATGCTTGTTTGCAAGACTTTCTTTCCACTCCTCGAGTTTAGAGCGTTGACGTGGCTTTCAGACCCTCAGCTTACGGCTACAACGAAGGAGTATTACAAAGCCTCTGGCGGTTTCTTTGGTTAAGACATGCGCGGAAGAGGTTGATCGTTCAGGGGCAAAGACCCAAGAGTTATTTTTTTACAGCCGGCTTTGAGCTTCCATATATGGACAAACGACAAGATATAGGATTTAAACCGTGAGTAGCCAATAAGATTACCAGAAATTTAAAATTCAGTGCTTTCCATTTAAATAAACTCTATTGTGCAAGTATTTTTTATTGATGGTTAGTAGATAACTTTACTTACTTCTTTACCTTTTGTTGAAGTTGTAAAACATCTATGTAATATTATTGTTACCATCGTCATTTTCTCGTCAGTATAATGTACGTCAATCGTTCTTTCCGTGCGTAAATTATATTGTTTTTTTTTCGCGATCACAAAAGCAAACTGACCTTTTTGACAGTATAAATTTTCCCTGATTTTCTATGACCCGAACTGAAATTTCACAATTTTCCAGCTCTGGCAAACAAATCTGTAAAACTCTGCGACTGTCCCGGTTTGCGGTGGTCCGTACGAACCCTGAGTTATGGAAGCAACTTTATACTAAACCAATGCTTTCTTTTTTCTAAGAGCCCGGCTTCCCCAAAATAAACCAAATAAACTCTGCAGTTGTAAATCATTTAATTGCACAAATATTTCTACAATCTAGTCATCTCATACACTCTAATTATTTGAACTAACACTCTACCATTTTTTCATGGAAATGTCAATACAATTAACTGTCCATTCAGGTAGTCGCTCTATTTGACAGCAGTTCTAAACTCAATGAAAGCCTCAGCTTGTGACCAGAAAACACTTCGTATTCTTAGAAAAAGTCTAAGCTTAATCGATAATTTACGTCTTGTCCCATTTTACTCTCAAACATCGAAACCTTTGATTTGCTAAGTTTCCCGGTTTCCCCCCTTTCCTTACGGACAAAGGTCAAGCTCGTTTCCAGTCTCCCATCTACGCTTGTTTGGTCTGGTCACGTGGCAGCCATAACAATACTGATGATTTTGGGATTTGTTCTTAGGGACCGGTCATAAATTAGAGGGGGGGGAGGGCTGGTGCAAACATGGGGAAGGCCATTGTTTTTCATGCAAGCACAAAAGGGAGGGTCAAACAATTTGGTGCGTGTCATTAAGGGGGGGGGGCATTATTTTTTATGCAAAGTTGCTAGGGTCAAGGAGTCAACCTGGAATTCCTCTGTAGTCACAGTCATTCTTCTGTAAATATAATATTGAACACATCCTTTATTTGATGACTGTTGAATAT
>JAOBRG010386192.1:0-10857 GCA_027574985.1 Umimayanthus nakama | reverse complement strand
GCTAAGAACCAATCATAATTCAGTATTTGTTACTGTGGCCGCAGAGGAAAAAATAAATACCTCTTATTAGCCGAGTGCGAGGTCCGTACAGCAAGTTATAGACCGAGTTTTTTCCTTCCTTTTATGGCCCAAGCGCGAAGTGCGATGGCCATGAAAACAAAGAAGGAAAACACGAGGATCCAAAACTTGCCATACAGACCAAGCAAACGAGGCTAATAAGATGTTTATTGTATGGCTTTGTTTATTATTCTGGTTTTAAAAAGGTGATCGAGAGCTAGCGGTCAATACGGTTACTTACGGACCTGAAATTGACCAATCACAGCACGCGAAATCAGTCAGCCATATAATAAACAAACATATATATAGTAAACATATGACTTAAGTATGAACTATTTCCTAACTTTTTGTATAGAGCCTAACCACTCTTCTTGCTGTCTGCTTCCTGCAGGTATGTTTCACAACTTGTTGTTCCTGGGTCCTGGCGGCAGAACTGTGTTCCAGGGAGGGGTTGACGAAGCCGACGAATACTTCACTAAGTTGGGATTTGAAAAACCGAAGAATGTAAACCCGGCTGACTTCTACATGGATGTTATCGGTGGTGTATACGAGAATGAAGGATTTGACCAAACTCAACTGTTTCAAGAATACAAGCAGTATCAGCTGCAGAGAGATGGAGCGGAGAGTGATGATATAAATCAAAATAAGGAATCTGGCAATGATGGCATTAATGTGGATATTGTGGATGGAAAAGTCAGGAAGCAGAGTGAAAGAGATTCTCAAAACATTGATTCAGTTGAACTCAAGAGTTTTAAACGCACTGGAGAAAACGACGAGAAGCAATACCAAGTCCAGCAGTCATGTCAGTCTGGTGAGTTTTGCCTCATTTAAATTCATTTTTAAAAAAGTCTATCGACAGTTTTCAAACACAATCGTATCATTTTTGCGGTTAATCACTTCATGAATGTTTAATTTTTTAAAATAAGGACTAAGTAAGAGATGCTCATATTTTGATGTTCTTACCATTATTCAGAGTTTCACAAGAGAAAAATGCCCAACTTCTTCATGCAACTGTGGACGTTTCTTCGACGCGAAGTTCGTCTACAAATCCGTATTGTGCAATCCCTGTTGATTGACCAAGTACTTGTGATGTTGGCTGGTGCAATTCTTGGGGCGTTACACTCGGAGGTAACAGATCTAGAAAATGAACTAAGATATAGATGGTGAGGGAGGGGGCTGGGCTGACGTCACGTGACTTTACAGCCGCCATGTTAAGGTTTTCTTAACAATATAATATCAACAACCTTCTATTGTTTGGTACACCAACACGGCCGCCCTGTTTTTGTATTGTACATTGCAATACAACACAATACAACACAATATAAAGCAACGCGATTCAATACAATGGAATACAATTCAATACAATACAATTTATTAGATTCCCTTGAGTGGTTTTTCATACCTACACATAAACTACAATAATTAATATGCGACACCCTAAAATGAGGAATTAGTCAGAGATCTTACTCCGCACACAAATAATTAAATCCGTGTTCCATAGGAGTGTAATTGCATTGATATCATTCTTCTGTGTTCTTTAGATCTCACTTGGCTCAATGCTGTCCATGCAAACGCTAAGTGCCCTGGCCATTGGACTCACTGCAATGTTGTCTTCGTTGCGTTGTTTTGGGAACCATCGAACTCAGTTTTGGAGGTAAGAAAAAATAATTGCACTGCCACCTAATAAGATACATGCTTTAGAAACAGGCCGTTTTAGCCAATGAGGGTGTATGATTCTCCCTTACAATGTAATTGGAGCGATAGATTATCTATACGAAATGAATTAATGAACAAGTTTCCTTTCGAGATCCGGCGTTTGTGAGGCTGAGAGATCTTTTACCTGCTGACGTCATTTGTTTCATTTTGAACCAGAAAACTTGTTCTTAAAATCCTGTAAAAAAGGTGCCAGACAAAAGAAAGGTAAACAAATTTAGGGATAAAATACTTTTTGAAGCAAGCTCAGCGCGCCAAGATGCAATGAAGCAATCCGTACTGAGCGCCTGCTGTGCAGGCTGGAGATTTTAAAAGTATCAGGAGCAGTTTGGCGATGAAATCCCTTTACTTTGTAGGAAGTACGGAAAAAAGAAATATACAGTCAAAAGTAGCTAAAATTGTTTGCACTAATAGTATGAAGCATGCCGTAGGCAAAGCACTCCTCACTCCACTTGCGGAACTAGCGCAATCACCTGTATAGAATCTGTACATAAAAATATGTATATCCGCCCTTACAAGTACTCTCTCTTTTTCATATAAGAACGTTATCTTAGCAGCAGAGTTCAAGCTCAAAATTTCCCATTGTTTATGAACACGACTATAGCTATCGCATGGTAGCCTCCGGTCAAGCTGAAGTTGGCTCTCGTTTATACATCTGACTGAACTGAAGCAAGTGAAGTGAAGTAAACTATTTTTTTCCACGATAGCAACAATGTGAACTGACCAGGCCAGAACCGCTCACGAACTTTGAATTTAGGAGCAGCCGACGAAAGTGCTATCTACAATATTTACAACGGTTTCCGAAATGTTACTGTGTGCAATTCAAGCAGTTTTGCTGGAAAATTAATGCAACTAATTTTAACTCAGATCGATTGCCACTGATAAGTTTTTCTTTACGTCTCTGCCATTTATGTTGTCGTTTTAGTAAATTGAGCTTTATTACAAGCAGCATTTGGTTTTCTTGGAACAGGGAAAGCGCATCTGGTGTGAATCGTTTCAGCTACTTTATGGCTGTCAACTTGGCTCAGCTGCCTATTATTATGGTGACTCCGCTGGTCTACTTGAGCCTGCTGTACACTCTGACGTCACCAAGAGGTAAGTGAAAAGCAGACGGCATTTCGTTGCAAGCTGTTATTTCTTATCATGTTCATTGTTTTCCTTGTGTCATATTCTCTGTTATTTCTACCCTCTCTTTGATGAACAACTCCATTTAGATCATATATTTTCTAATAAACGTCTCAAAATAGACTTTCTCCCATTTAAACATAAAAGCAATACAAGGCCTCCAAAAGCGGGCGCATCATCCCCTTCACCGGCTAAGCAGTACACCGATATCTACACAGTGTTTGAATGGAATGGTTTTTTTCATCTCCTACAAGGTTTTCTCACCTAAAGTCTGAAAATTTAACCTTACAAGACATAAAAAGGGGGGAGGGGTTCAACTTGACTACCCCCCCTCAATTTTTTTGGCTTTAAGTTTTTGTTCCTTGACCAATTACCAAAAGCTTTGGTACAGCTGTTCTTTGTTTGTTAACATATATCTCTTCCCTTAAATAAGTGACGTTACGATTGATGACATTATCATATTAGGTCACACAACTGATGTGTTGACTACGAAAGTGCAATTTTTCACTAAAAGCAGTTATCTTTTGCCTATATACTGACAAGTTGATAACAGATCTTACAGTTTTGTTGATTCCATTCGCTAAAGGCTGTTTTATCACTAATCTCGGTGTTCAATTTGAACATGGAAAAATCTGAAATTTTGGAAACCCAAGTGGCGGCCGCTAGCGACGTCATTTATGTGGTTGTGGTTGCCATGAAAACCAACTAGACACTACGTGGATTCAATTAGTTGAAAGAACAAAGAAAGCTCTTTATATGTGCCAATTATCAAGTTAATCGGACAAATGGTGTCAAAAGTGGAGGGAAGGGGCTCATCAAACCCTAATGCCTTCATGTAACTTTCTTAGGCTTTGTACTCCGATCCTTTTAGGGTCAAACACACTAAACGAAATTGCAGCAGGTTTAGCTCAGTTATGGATAAACCTTTTGGCATTTATTGGATGACGTCATGTTTTGACCTTCAGCATCATTCCCTGATGATGACTTTTTAGTCGAAACGTTTGGTTTTTTAACAACTTTTAGCCTTTTACTTCATATTTTATTAATTTTGTATAAGTCAATCTCTGACTGACAAATTGTTCACCAAAGTTACAACGGACAGGGAGAACAAGCTTCACCATCTCTTACCAGAGCAAAGATCCTGCCACTACAATCTTAGGAAGCAACGAAGATTCAATCCAGTTTTCAAAACTAACCGTTGCAAGTCAAGTTTTATAATTCATAATTCTCAGAAGCTTTTTAATTAGTCATGAACATATTTTAGACCAATTATTTTATATACCAATTTCAATGTTTTAATCAACACGCTCTTGTTAAATTTTATATACATATATTTTTAGTACTGATCGTAAATAATTTCGTAATTCAACTTTTTATGGTTGCAAAGAATTTATAATAAAGACATCTATCTATTTATCTATCTATCTATCTATCTATCTATTTATCTATCTATCTATCTCGATTACGCTATCCCTTTAACGTCAAAAGAAACGTTTATTATTGGACCACAGGTGCTGAAAGTTTCATTTAGATTGGTTTAAAGTTTCAACTTTTGATTGAACCTAGCTGATTAGGAAAAATTTGCCGCAAGAGCGAACCAGGCAAAAATATTGCAAGCAAAAGGTTATAAAGAAAATGAATTGGAAAACGGAAAAAATATGTTTGGGTTTTTTGCCGAAGATTGACCAAGAAAAAAAATTACTTAGCCATCATTCTTCCAGTCCCCAAAAATGATAAAATCGAACGCCCCTAGCTAGATAACTTAGGAATGAAATTTGTATAGCGCTATAAATTAAAATCTAAGTAGCGCTTAACAGCTTAAATAACTAATCTTAAGTCTAGAACATATAACAGGGTTCAAACGGGTAAAACCTGATACAAATAAAAACTGTTAATTTGACTGTATCCTTTTGGCCTGCAGCGTTCTTCGTGGATCATTACGTGGCCACCCTCGCAACCCAGTTCGCTTGTACCGGCACCGGCTATTGGTTCTCCACAATTTTCAACCCCAAGAACTCGCAAATGGCCTCCGTAGTGTATGTGTTGATCAACGCCTTATTAGCAGGTACGTATTGTAGTGGGATCGGCGAGGAGGCCAAGGTCAGCAGGGGGAGGGTACCATCGATCTCCCCATCTTTATTAACTGATGTTACGTTTGGCTTTTTTTGTTAAAAAGATTCTAAAATGGTTCTGAAAACATAGCTCTGTTATACAACAAATCTTACAATTTCTCCTTTCGATCAAAAAGGCAAAGGTTAAACTTCGGGCTTTATTTATATAATTAAACTACAGAAAGGGAATTTTTCTTTCAAGGCCTCGAATATATTACCAGCCTCTGGACTTTCTCATAATCCAAACTCCCAAAAATTGAGAAAAGTCTAAAAGGCTAAAAGTCATTAATCGGGCAAATTTTGGCTCATTAATTCAACAAAAAATTGCATTTAACAACCACGAAGGAATGGATCTAGCTAATACTTCGATTAGCAAAATGGTCTATTGTACAAGTACGATAAAATGCGTATTCAATACAAACAATATTATGAACAAGACATTTTTAAAGATGCATACAAGCTAAATTTATTACAAGACTTCATGTATACTCCTTAAGGATAAACTCTACACTCCTCTAAGGAGCCCTTCTCCTATAGACTGAAAACAATCCAACTTTTTTTATTATTGTGTCCGGGGCGAACAGGAGACAAAGTGTTAAAAAATAAAATGAAATAAAATGCGGGAGCTGCAAACCAAACATCTCAACGCTACGACTCCCGAAGCAAAATTGAATATAATTTCCCAAGCACAAAGACTTGTTTACAAATTCTCGTCAAGCTGGTTCGACAGGTTTACACACGTCAATGACGGGTAACTAAAAACATGGAGTACCTTGCAAAGAAAAAATATAAACTTAAGAAGAAGTGAAGCTACACAGTATACTGAATAGAGGAAAAACTAAATGCAAACAACGCGGGGGAAATATAACTCAGCAACTACAAACACGTTGCTCTCTCGATACACGAGTTATACGACTTCCGAGGCTAAGCTATGTAAACTAAATTGTCATGCATTTAACATTGTCATGTAGAAACACAAATGCTATAAAAAAGACGTAAATTAATCTGGCTACAATATTGTTTCCAAGGTTCCTCCCCAACACTGTGCTCCTTGGATAAATACGTTTTCATCGGCCCCGCCTGTTACAACCTGTCATTCGGTCGCTGGTATCTGGAGGCGCTAATAGAGAAGGAAGCGTTACGTCACCCACGAGTATTGTCCCCCCTAGTCAACCACATAGCCAATAGGAATGGCTACACTCTCAGGAACTACTGGGTCTGCATCGTGGCACTGTTAGCACTTGGAATTGGATTTCGCATTTTCGCTTACATTAGTCTCATCTTTACCAACCGAGGAAAACAGAAGTAGTGTAGTAAATATCCACATACGATGCAATCGAGGGTGTGTGTGTGTGTGTGTGTGTGTGTGTGTGTGTAGGGGAGGGGGCTGATAAGTCGTACATCGAATGTTGACTTCCAGAACTAAGATAAATGTTAAGTGTGGTGGAGGTATAGATATTTAGTGTAGCGTAGGTGTAGTTATTTAGCATAGCGTAGGTGTTGTCTCCCCAAAAAATCTAAATTTTCGGCTTTTTTAGGTAAATAGTTTAAATAGCTCGAGATTGGTGTGTATTAACCATTAATTTTGTTTGTTTGCTGAAAAACAATTTTTAGAGAATCTCTACAAGTAGGCGTTTAATTGCACCACCTCCAAACATTACTCGAATGCTCATGCACAGGTTAGTTGTTTCTGATGACTCGATCTGGCTACTTTTCTGGAATTGAAAATTTCAGCAGCGAATTTCTTCTTTGTGGCAAACTCTGAATTTAGAATTATCAACAAGCGTTTTCGTTTGTATGAATTGCTAGACATAACAAAAGCTTGTTTCACTACTTTTTTCATCAGCTGTGTACTTGCAACCCAGCTGTTTAGTAAATTGACACAAAGTTCGAAACAGGCGTTTCGGTACGACGACCGGTTTTTATTTCTTCAAAAAAGTAGTGCCATAATTGAAAGAAAAAGGAGAAGTTCGAGCGTTCAGAAAAGTACACTTGAAAACGATCCTGTTTTATATACATATATACCGGTATACTGACATCTAAAGGGGGGAGCTCGTACATTCAATGTATGTTGCTATCATTTCAGCTGAACAATCATTATTACTATTTTGTGAATAAACCACCTCTACGCTTTTTGTGTTGAGGATGTACAGAGATTCTTTGGTACGTTGTAAGCTAGTTGCAGGCATGTCATTTACGAGGAAACAGAACTTGGAAAAGCGTCTGCCACGTGAACGCGGATACGGCAAAGGAACTTGCATGAATTTCGCCTAAGTGAATTTGGTTTCAATTTAACTTCCGTCTACGCAATTAATTGTCCAGAAATCCGCCTTTATTCAACAACTCATTCACTGCGCTTGCGCGCGTATGAATGAGTTAAAAAAGTACAAAGGATATCCTTGCTGGTAGTTTTGCAAAGGTTTGTCAGGAAGAGCTGTAGAGACTATTGCAGGTGTATACGCCCCACTCTAACATTCCGATAATTAAGTAGAAAAGAACAACTTATCAAAAACAGTTTTCTTATGAAAGGGAATTAAAAGCCATGCTAAAGAGGTCACTGATGCTCTAGAAGCAGATTTTTCAAGTGTCTGCCACAGTTAAATATATTGTGAAATCGATAACAGAAACGCAATTACAAGCTCTAACAAAGCTTGATTTTATGAAAAACAGCAGCAATTTGTATGAAGCATTTTATGAAAAGGGCAGAAATCAAAACTATGTTCACTACCAATTCTAATACACATTAATATTTTGGAGGTGAAAATAAAGCTCTTAGCTGACCGGCGGATGTTGCATAGTTTCGTAAATGGTCAATGAATTATTATGTTAGACATACGAAGGTGGCTTATTGTAGTATTTCTTTAAGGAAGTTTTTATAACAGTTTTTGATAATTCATTTGGCGTAGCTTTACCGATCCTGTTATGCTCTTTCAAGTTCATTTTAGAGGATGAGTCTTTAGCGTAGCTTTCCCTTTCTCTCGTATTTAAACTTCCCAACGTTTCTTGTGCAAGCCGATGCTTTGGTGTTGCGCTATTAACAGTAGTTACGTCAAAGAGTTGCTGCCAGGAACATGTGAGTCTTCTTAGAAATGCCAACTCCAGTTTGGGGTTCTGGGAAGATGTGGAAAAAATGACACGACAGTAAATATAAATGTTTGATAACGTTAACAACAACAACAGCAGCAGCAGCAGCAAACATCATCGACAGTTTCCGAATTAGACTTCTTTAAGGTCTGATTACATGAAGAATTTAAGCCAGGTTTCTTTAGGAAAAGTTAATGAAAACACGTTTTAGTTTAAATGAAAGACATTCCAGCCCAGGCTAAGTTCCAGTCCAGGCTAGAGTTTTCAGCCGGGCTAGCGCCAACCGGGCTGGAATTTTCAGCTTTGCCAAACGGGCTGGAATTTTCCATGTGGTTCAGTAATCGCAGTTTTTTCTTAAAACTCGCCATGTAATCAGGACCTAAGACTTCGGTCTATCTCCATCTTTCAAAGCATGCCGTTTTGACAAGAAGAGAGAGGTATCGAAAAGCTAAGTAACATTAATGACTAGTTTCAGTTGTTATTGATAATAATCCTGGGATTTTATCTTACGTTTTGTTATTTAAAAACGAAGATAGCTGGTCTCTCTTTTGCTTAAACGCAAAAATAAAACATTGAATTAGCAACAAAGAACAAAAAAAAGCAACTATAAAAGGTGAGAAAAAAGATATTTCAGTTAACAAGCTGGGATGAAACTTAGATCCCATCTGGCCTTGTAGTTCAGTTGGTAAAGCCTCCGCTCCGGAGGTCGCGGGTCAGTGATTTTATCTCTTTCTTCGTGTGAGCTCATCTCCTCTATAGGGCTTCTTTCAGATGGTTCCATTTGGGATATCTATACAGCACTTCAATTTGCAACGTTTAAGCCACCACATTAGATGAAACTTGCCTTGTTGTATGAACATCGAAGGTCTTGGCGAGATTGCCAAAGCAGCTGAAGGGTAAGTGTAACAAGGCTAGCTAACAGGCCGAGCAGTACCGTGTAGAACACTCCAGACATGTCATGAACTCTTAGTATACTGGTAGAACTGATGGCTGACTCTGTGGTGCAAGAGAGGGGTTAAAACATTCAGACTGAATAACGTAGCTGTACTTACTTGAAAAAAGTAACGTCCGATCCTTTGTTTGTCAAGTAACCTTAACTCAAACGATCGATTGATTAGTTTATTGATAAGCTAGCTGTTTAGTTGATGGTGGAAAAATTGATTTAACGCATGAATGAACGAACAAGTGAAAGAAGGTGGAAACGAAGGAAGGAAGGAAGGAAGGAGAGACGGAAGGAAGAAAGGAAGGAAAGAAATAAGTAATGAATGACGAAAGATAGAAAGAAAGAAAGAAAGGAAGGAAGGGTCGAAGGAAGGCAGGTGAGAAGAAGAGAAAGAAGGAAGAATAGAAAGAAGGAATAAAGGAAGGAAGATGGATGGCAGTAGGTAGGAAAAAAGGAAGGAAAAAAGGAAAAAAGGAAGGAAAAGAGCAAAGAATAAAAGAAAGAAGGAACGTAGGAAGGAAATGATGAAAGAAGAAAGCAATAAAACAAAGTAGGAATGAACGAAGGATTGAATGACAGAAAGAAAAAAGGATGGAAGGAAGGAAGGAAAGAAAGAAAGAACAAACAAATGAAGGGATAAAGGAAGGAATTAAAGAAAGAAAGTAGAAATGAATACAGGAAAGGAAAGTCGGAATGAAGGAACAAGTGAAGGAAGGAAAGAAGGAAGGAATGAGCGAGTAAAGCAGTTGGTGAAGGAAGAAATGAAAGAAGGAACTAAGGAACAAAAGAAGAAAGGCTGAAAGAATATATTAAACTCTTCAAATACATCTTGTAACAATTTGGAATAAGTTGGTGACACTCAAACGTTATTGCTTCGTATTGCAAGTAATTTTCTTTGAACGGTCAGACCTCGCGGTCTGTTTTTTTGTGGGTCCGGGTAAGACACTAAAACAATCGCACCTATAAGCCGCTCACTGATTAAGAAACAAAGAGTCTTCTTTTGGAGTCTGCAACTAATCACTTAGGGGCTGGTCAAAAAGTACAGGGGGGGGGTGGGCCGGAGGAAATGAAAATCCGGCTTCTCAAAAAACATGACCCACCCCCTCATAATGGCACAAAACTTTGGTGACCCATCCCCGACAAAGGGCTGAAAAAGACATGACCCACCCCCATAACTCAACTTCGAGTATTGGTGTTTTTGGCACTTTTTTCCTTTATATCTGTAGTATAGAATATAATTTACAACAACCAACAAGTACACTAATCTTAATCAGCAAAAATGGTTAATACTCATATGTTACAGTTACATCTCGATGCAGTCTTAAATTTCAATGAATATTGATACAATTTATAACAAAAAAATTGCACTATTGTTTGCCACGAAGCATCTGACTGAGGGGGAAATCTTTATTACTGCTGTCAGCAGTATCAACAATGATGTACACTTTCCCCAACTTTTTCAACTAAAGCTGAAAGTGGCAGATTAGCTTCACCATCTGATGAACTGTTCCTCTTCAAATAAAACACCCTCGAGTTCTTCCAGTGTGGTCTCACTTGTTGAGGTCTCCTCTTCTGAATCATGCTCTGAGTTGATGTCTTTGTCCGATTTATAACACCGCATATTCTGGGTTAACTCTATATAGGTTTCATTCAAAGTTAGTCTAGGATTAATACTAGTCGGGCTTTGAAGAACTCAGTTTTTGAAAAAACAAATTAATTGGTCAGAGTATTAACCTCCCTGAGAATATTTTACCTGCTAGAAACAATCATAATATTCATGGGCAAAATTTTAACAATACTACATATTTTAAACTTGAAAACAAA
>JAOBRG010386181.1:0-10858 GCA_027574985.1 Umimayanthus nakama | reverse complement strand
TTTGTATTTATTTTTTACTGTACTTTGTAGAGCTCCGAGTTTACACTGGAGTATTTTAAACAATGAATTACATTTATGGGGTTCTCGACTATATGGCATAGTTTTGGTTTATGAAATGGCTGATTCTTGTTTATATAATAAACAGAATAATACATGGACGCTTGGAGATATGGAATTTATCTTCGAATGTTCACATTAGATATCTCACTCGTTCGCTGCGCTCACTCGTTTGATATCGATGTGAACACTTAAAGATAAATTCCATATCTCCGAGCGACCATGTGTTATTCTCTATATATTAATCATAATCATAATAACAATAATAATATTAATAAAAAAACATAAGAATAAGAATAAGAATAAGAATAAGAATAAGAATAAGAATAAGAATAACAACAACAACAACAACAATAATAATAACAACAACAACAACAACAACAACAATAATAACAACAACAACAATAATAATAATAATAATAATAATAATAATAATAATAACAATAACAGCAAAAATAATAACAGCAATAACAATAGCAATGATAAACAAAATCTGAATGCATTGATGATGAAACAGCTTCATTTTTATGCAGGGTTAAAGACAATATTTCGAGTAAACTTGTTATGCTTTGTCAAACCAGTACTATTTTAGCCAATCTGCTCAGAAATGATCTTGTGGTAATAACTCTAGGTCAGCATTCATGCTTTGTTTTGTTTATAGACGGCAGTTTATTGTACTTTGTGAAGTCATTTGCCTTCAAATGACTTTGATTGTTAGAGTTATTTGACAATAACATATTATTATAAATAATAATAACAATAACAATAATAATAATGATAATAATAATAGAAATAATGATTAAGACAACGGTTTAATGTTTATATTTATTTTACACAGAACGAAAAGGCTGAAAACGCGACGGCAGAAGGCAAATCACAGGAGACTTTCACGACTGGGGAGTCACATGTGGTTAACGCCCGAGTTGCTGGCGCCTCTGTGGTCAACGACAACGCAGTTGTTGAGGTTGAGAATAACTTCAGTCGGCAGGTCGGTGACACAAATGAACTAACGCGTTAAAATTGAAGGAATATTATAGCATTATTTGTTTTTTGCTGCATCTCTTGTGACCTAACCCAGATTTGGATATGTACTCAAGTAAAGACTCTTCGAGTGAGACAGATTGGTTTGTAAGTTTTCATTCCTTTGTCTAAGACACTGTTTATTATTATAGCCCTTCTATACTTTCTTAAATCTTACTTTTTTACCCGATTTAACCCTTTTTTGTCATAGCATTTGAAATATCCCTCTCTATACCCATGTACGTTACATATTGTATACGTTACAAAAGGAACTTCAAAAACCAAGAGTTAAACAGGCCTGATTCAGTGTTGCTCATCTTTAGTTGGCCGTGAACCTTTTTAAAACTATTCATTTATTTATTCATTCATTTATCCACTTCATCCATTTATTTATTTATTTCGATCGGAAAATATCATCCAAGACATGACAAGGACAAACAAAGAGCAGTAACCTCAAACCAGATGAGGTTTTGGGGAACGGACTCGCAATCCTGCCGGTGAACTCCAAGCAAATTTAGAAACAGTAAAATGTTTCCCCGAGAGACCTGACTCTACACGTTAGCACACGCGTAAATAGAAAGTGAATAACAGAGCACAGTTTTAACCTTAGGGTGCTCCCGTGCGGCGAGGGTCCTTGGTAAAAGTTGTCCTTCCACGGGACGATGAAGACGACGATGAGTATCCACCACCCCCACCCCCTCGTCATGAAAAGGTACAACTAAAGAATTTCCACCATCCCAGCCCCATCGTCATGAAAAGGTACAACTAAAGAATATCCACCACCCCCACCCCCTCGTCATGAAAAGGTACAACTAAAGAATATCCACCACCTCAGCCCCCTTGTCATGAAAAGGTATAACTAAAGAATATCCACCACCCCCACCCCCTCGTCATGAAAAGGTACAACTAAAGAATTTCCACCACCCCAGCCCCATCGTCATGAAAAGGTACAACTAAAGAATTTCCACCACCCCAGCCCCATCGTCATGAAAAGGTACAACTAAAGAATATCCACCACCCCCACCCCCTCGTCATGAAAAGGTACAACTAAAGAATATCCACCACCTCAGCCCCCTTGTCATGAAAAGGTATAACTAAAGAATATCCACCACCCCCACCCCCTCGTCATGAAATGGTACAACTATAAAATATCCACCACCCGACTCCCTCGTCATGAAAAGGTAGAACAAAAGAATATCCACCATCCCCACCCCCTCGTCATGAAAAGGTGCAACTAAAGAATACTCACCACCTCAGCCCCCTTGTCAAGAAAAGGTACAACTAATGAATAACAACCACACCCTCCCCACCGTCATGAAAAGGTTCACCTGTGTGACGTCAGGGCGATTCCAATAACTTCTCCCCAGTTTACTTTCTTGTCTAATCTTGTTTAAGGCACACGCTAAGAATGTAGTTAAATTGATGTTTATTCACAAAAGTGAGAGGCAGCAAAGTAAAAAACTCTTTTGAAACTTGATTGCACACTTTTCTGGCCCAAAAAAATTGTAAGCAACCAATTCTTGTAATTCTAATAGCAACTTTTCATTTTTTAAAAGCCATAGCGATAATCCTGAAAAAATTACCGCCCGTGCTGTGTTTAGGGTTCCCTTTCAATTTATGAAGTCGTTATCAAACGGTTCCCAATTTCCTGATGTTCTCTATTGGGGGTCAGAGTTTAATACTATTAGATTAAATGGCAAATCAGACTACACCAAATGGTATACACAAGTTTCTAAAGCCTATTTTTGTACCTTTCTGTTGCTACAGGTATTATGTTTATTGGAACATGTTGGTATACTTACGTGAAATGTTACTTTGATAATCGTTTCTTTTATTGTTGTATCATAACTGAATTTTGGTTCTAGACCTTGCTCTTTGCTACTCTAATATCGAAAAGGACAGATTCAAACGAACACGGGAGTTAATGAAAGTTGAGAAGAGTTCAAACTTTCGCTCCAGTTTGACAGAGGTAAACTTTGAACAAACAGAAGAGAGTTCGTCAGAGTTTTAAATGTTTGTTGAGAGACTCTTGTTTAACTATGTACTCCCATGGAAGCTTTTTTCCTCGTTGACACAATCCCGACTATCTCCCCCCCCAAATCTGGTTGTTTGATTACTCTCATGCAGCCCTACGCATGCTCCGTTGAACCGGCAAGTACTAGTTGTTAATACATACAATCAAATGCCAACTGTTGTTTCTTGCAGTATAACTTTGATAATTTAGTTATTTAAGTGACACTGTTTGTTTTTTATTACATACACTTTTTACTACATACCAATATATATTTTTCAGGCAGTCTACCTTGAAGGCCCCTAGGCTTGTTGTAGTCTAGCTCCACTGTATAAATTCTTCATGTACAAATTTGCTTTCTATACAAAGGAAGCTTTACTGAATACCGGACACTAGATATTGAATTTCCAGTAATCTGATTGGCTCTCTACTCACGGTATAAATCCTATATACTGTAATTTGTCCACAAATTGAAACTGGCAAGTTTATCGAGGAAAATTTTCACTAAGAAGGCATAAAACTCGAGTCTATAGAAAACAAAGTTCAAGAAATTTATACAGTGTTTGGTACTTATTAAAACAAATATTCCACTCACGCTTGTTGGATACGAGCTTATAGAATAGCCAATTCGGTGCTAAGCACCTCGCCCGCTATGTTAAACTCAAATCCGACGTGCATTTGTGGAATAACTGTCAAATATCTACGCACACTTTACTCTAGGTAAAAAGGGCTTTCAAGACAAAAGCCCCTCTTCCTCCTTTACCTGAAGAGGACGTTCCCCCTCCCCCACCCCGTCGAACTTTGACAATGTCATCAGAACCACCTCCAGTTGTCCCACGACGATTGCCGCTACGATTAGAGTCAGTCAGCGATTACGAAGAGGAAGGCTACGCAGATACAACTATCTTGTCAAGCCGCGGTCGAACGAAGGAGTCCACAGACAACTTAAGTATAATCACCGACACTACATCTCAGGGTATGAAGTATAGTCTGCGTTTTGTCTGTTATAAATAGCAAAACACAGCGCATTGTAATTGTGCTCCAAGGAACCATACATATATAATATATGTTAGGGTGCAGGATTAGTTGAGCACTCAGGTTTTTCACTCTGTAGTTAGTTTTTTAGTCTTTTTTCATCAATTTTTGGAACATGTTACGCGTGGAAAAAACTGAGGCTCTCAATTGCAAAAATGATAGAACAATTTAAGAACGCTTTTTTGACAAGCTGAGGCTAGTCAGCCATTGGCTCCCAACGGAATCAATGAACGATTTTCATTCGTTTAGTTTCGAACATATTTTTTGACCAATTAGATGCTACAAATTTCAACCAATGGCAAAACTTAATTTTTCGATCCGCATAAATTTATTAACAACTATTTAAACACTGATTTCTCCACAATCCCTCAGTCTGCTCCGACGAAGGGCTAACGCTCGAAACATCAGCTAAACACTATATCGCACAGGCGAAAAACATACAAAATCAACTTTTGTTGACCAAACCCATTTATTCAGCGTACTTGCCCACGCAGATAAAACATTTTTTTTTCAAAACTAGTCTCCCAGTGTTAAGCTAAGGCTAGGTTCGGTAGTTTTAAAAGTGTTTCAGGTAGAAACTTGAGTGAAACTTTTTAACTAAGCAATGCAGTATAACACATAAGAAGAAAGATTCACAGTGTTTCGTAATTATTATGAAATCCCTGTTCTATCTTGTTTTTCCTCAGTCAAACTGATCATGGAACAAACATAAACCCAAAACTTGTTGTTAAAACTTGAGAACAAAGGCTTTGATCAGCAAATTTACGAGTTAATTCTAATTAAAATTATATGCTTCGTCGTTAATATGATTCAAGTTTGTTGCCGTTTACAAGTGTTTTGAAAAAGTTCTTTTGTTTTTCAAAAAAAAGACTGTAAATGTTTAACCCTAGAAGGGGGGGATGTCATTCTGATCCCCCCTCGGTGTTTTTGGCTTAAAGTTTTGTTCCTTCACCGATTTTCAAAAACTTTGGCACAACTGTTCTTTGTTTGTTAACAAACTTTTGGTTCTAATTAGGTGACGTCAAGACTGAGGACGTCATCTTACTAAGTGATGCTTCGAGTGGCTAACCGAGTTTATTGATACCCCCCCCTATATGATTTTTCAGTTCGGTCAATAACAAATACGTGCAGTTCGTGCAAAACTCACTAGCTAAATTGCATAGTAGTAACCATCGCGTAATTGGTTACCGTAGCCTTAAAAACAAAGCAAAAAACCGGAGATGGCCACGTTCTTGGAGTTTCGATTTTTGTGTTTTTTCTAATATTGAGAGATTTTGTAGGAAATAGCTAGAACACATCATGTTCGATGAACATTTAATGTTTGACAACAAAGTCCATTTTTTGCTAAATAGTACGATGACATCATCGACGCTGATGTCACGTAATTAGTGTCGAGGAATGTGGTTATTAACAAGGAACAGTTGTGCAAAACTGTTTTGCAATCGGTCAGTTGGTCAATTGGTCAAAATTTTATACCAAGATTTTGACAAGCCACTCTGCCCGTTTAAGTATAATTTGTTACGACATGGATTAAAATTCTTGTCCGTAATTTCTTATTATTTTCTATTACGACAGGAGGACGAAGCACATTCCGATTTGAGATGACAGTTGAGAACATGACGATGCCCATTGAAAACTGGCTGGAAGGAGACATGAGGGTATACAATCATTTGGTTCTAGAACTCAAAGTATTCTTGTAATAGCTGAGCAAGCTTTGATTTGAACTTGAAAAACCCGTTTACCTTATGTTTACTTTTTGTTTCAACTACCAAGGCCAGGAAAGGTAAAAATTAAATAGCAGCATTTCCTAATCGGTTTTAGTAAAACCATTGAACTTTTTGGGAACTTAAATGTAAACACTCGAAAAAATCTGCAGTTGTTATTTATATGAAACTCCTGTTTGTATCACCACCTGAGACATGGAAAACAAAATTTTGATTTACTCTGAGCACACCACCTTTTTATGTTTTACTTGCAGGCCTACATCGAGAGGCTCAAAGAAGGAGGATATGATAACCCTTCGTTCCTTCCGGGATTGTCTGATAAGGTTCGCAGATAAATACCTGATACTTATACTTTTTATATCGTACTGAGACCAACAGGAAAAGTCCTGGGCCCGGTTGTTCAAAGCCGGCGATTAGCACTGGTTAACTCTAATAAACCCATAGTGCCGATTATAAAAACAAAGACTTAATCATTGCCCAGGTTATGGAAAGTTCAAAGACGTCACTAACAGTTAATACACCCTGGCTAAAATTTAAAGCTCGTTGTAACAATTGGCCGCCATTGCCATACCTGGACCCAGTTGTTCAAAGCCCGATTGCTGCATGTGTGTATCTTCGCTGCCCAATTAACTAACCTTTTTTGATTGTAGGATCTTCTGGATCTTGGAATTAAGATCAGGGGCCATCGTCACAAGCTTCTCCGTGAAATAAAGCGCATTCCTAGAATTGAGATTGAAAAGGGGATACCGGTATGCTTAAGAGCTATGTTCCTTGTTTCTTTTCTTCCTTTTTTGACCTTTTCTTTGTTCCTTTCTTTTTTTCTTCCTCCTTTTGACTCTTGATCCACTGTTTTAACCAAACGAAGATGGACTCCAGTCTCCAACAGTTCATTTATTGCTTCTGGAATCCCCTCGAAGGAGGGGGGGGGGTGAACTAACACATAACAAAAGAAAAAGAAGCAACTTCCCAGTTTGAATATTTTGGTGATCAAGCAGTGAACAGTCAACCCAACCCCTCTCTTTTATAAAAGGCTCCTCAACTTTTAAAACCCCCATATCAGCCCCTGTCATGTCTATAATTAGAATCTAATTTGTAAAATTCAAGTGTTAATAAAGATTATTGTTGCTGTTGTAGATTGTGTATTACGTTCTAGGAGGTAACCATTCCTTTACTTCACCTAATACTACCTCTTTATATGCCATTACAAGCGGTAAGAAACTAAACAACTGCATCATATCCTCCATGTATAGTACTGCGATAGGTGGCAACAAGTATAAGGAAATGGCAAAGCTGCGTTGCCGCGTCATGTGGCAAAGTAAACTGAAAGTTGTAGTGTCATAAGCGAAAAGTTGCAAGGGGGTAAACCACCGCCTAAACGTGGCCAGTAAGTCAATCGGTAGAAAGCAAAGTTTTAGAAAACTTGTTCTGCATTTAACGGCCTTTAGTGAACATTCGCCCTCGCATTTCTACTAGGAACTATGTTTTGGGAAAAAAGTCCTGTATTAGCAAGGCAGTATCAAGAATCTCAAGCAAACCGTTTCTCACCTCGCTTATAGGACAATGTGTATGAATGGCTTGATGACTTGGGACTGCTCCAGTATTGGCCTTGCTTTGAGACCAACTGTTACACCGAGCCTGAAGATCTGGAAGATCTGACTTCTCTTCCTAATAAAGAGTCTTTGGGAGACTTACTTAATATTAGCAAACCTGCACACCTCAACCGACTGTGGATGGGAGTGACAAAGCTGCAGTATGTAGAGCAAGGTGCGTAGGTAAATGACTCATGGGAAAATCGAGGGGAGGAGAGGTTTATATGATTTACCCAACCCTCTTCCCTTTTAAGGTGTCAGTGACACCTGAATACCGATGAAGTATGGCTCTGGCAGGGACTGTGGGGCTGGGAGGAGGATCTGAAAATACAGAGTGCAGGTTCACAGCCACACAGTAGCAACCTTCGCTGCGCGTTATTACTCATTATTATTGTACCGAAAGTTCCTTTCAGTTCCGATTTTGACAACCCTTGAATTAAAAAATTTCTTACAAAACTTGATTTCCAGGAATTTATTTGGTCAGATATCTGTTTGTCAACACACTATAAGAACAAAAGAAGGTCATTTTGGGCATGATATTCTTGAAAAATTAGTACATGTAGTCTTATAGTCGAATTAGAGTATACTAAGCTAACACATCAATCTCAAAATAGAAAATATATAGTGAATTGTTATTGGATTTCTAAATCCTAAGGTAAATAGACAAGGGACGGGGAAGGAAGGGGGGGGGGTATTAATATGATACGTTACAATCAATATGCTGGCCATTTAGCATTCGCCAAAACCTAGATGAAGCCCTTAACCGTGCTAACTGTGTATTCAACGCTAGTGTTTGTGTGCTAAATTAAAACAACCTTTGTGTGCCAGGTTTGGTAAAAATTCGTACAATAAGACGCGAGATCGACAGACTTCCTTCGTATAGTCTGGAGTATGACAACGGTGACCAGGGGCTTGAGTACAAATTCTGGGAAGGCCTGCGACAAGTCCGACTGATGCCCGAGGCGTCTGCCTTTTCAGCAGGTTTAAACTTCCTTTATTTTATTTCTGCAGCATGGAGAAGTTCAACAATGGGAAACAACAATGTTGATAAAGAGATAAATAGATAGATAGATAGATAGATAGAAAGACAGAGAGACAGATAGGCAGACAGACAGGCAAACAGGAAGACAGGCAGACATACAAACAGATAGACGGACAGATAGACAGACAAACAGACAGATAGATTATAGAAATATAAAACTCGCTTGCTTGCTCCGTTCAGTGATTGAAACACTTGTGAGTTTTTTAGTTCACGAAAGAAGCGCTTGGAGAAAAACGAGCCGCAGGAGCACGGAGCAAGCAAGCGAGTTTTATATTTCTTTTATAAAATAAGCCTCACAAACAGTCGAAATATCCCGGCCTGTTTTCGTGATGACGTGTGCAGACGCACTCTATTCGTATTTAGAGTGCATTACCCCAGCCAATCAGAGCGCGCGTTATACCTGCTATATTTTATAAAAATGGATAGATAGATAGATAGATAGATAAATAAATAGTGGACTGAGCAGTTAGTGATGGAGGACTTATCGATCATTGAAAACCTTTAATTTTCTGATATACCAAGTATAACAGACAAAAACCAAGGAAAATATACTTATAAACTGTGATCAAAAGTAGGAATAATTTTAAATGAATAGAAATAATAACCAAGTGGTTTGTTTTAGAAATTGCAAACTACAGAGCTCGGAAATTATTTTACCAAAAAAAAGTTGTACATAAAAACATTTCAGTAAAAATCGTTTTTTTTTTCAAGTTTAAAATAGTTTTTGTTTAACATATTATGGTAGCATCCTTCTGATACATGTCTCTAAGTACTGAAAGGTCAGCCTCAGTTATCGTCCAGCTCTCTGATCGACGTGTTTTTTCTGCAGGCAACATAGAAGATCTGAAGGAGAAGCTGGCGGAACTGCGTAACTCCACCCTCATCACGTTCACGATCTGTAACGCTCTGTGGCTCCTCATCATAATGACTTTGGTTCGTCACGAGAATCTCAAGGTGCTGTGTGCAACTTTAGCTACAGATAGAATAATGATTGAGTTAACAACTGAGCTGAGAACTGCTGAAGGTCTAAGAGTAACCAATACAAGCTCAAAATCTAAGAAGTCTCCTTTGTTGTCAAAGGAGGATGTTTGTAGCGAAATGTGAAGGCTGGTAATAGCAGCAGTAATAAAAATCTAACAATAATAATAATAGTAATGATAATAATAATAATAATGATAATAATAATAATAATAACAATAATAACAATATGGATAATAATAATAAGAAGAAGAAGAAGAAGAAGAAAAAGAAAAAGAAGAAAAAGAAAAAGAAGAAGAAGAAGAAGAAGAAGAAAAAGAAGAAGAAGAAGAAGAAGAAGAAGAAGAAGAAGAAGGAGAAGAAAAGAAGAAGAAGAAGACTAGTAAAAGTAATGATAATAGTAATAATAACAATAACAATGATGTATGTTAATTACCAATCCATTAAAGTGGGCCTTCGCCTGGTAAAATCAAAACAGCGATTTTACTAATAGAATATGCTAACACTAATTGTTAAAAAAAATGGAAGACTACAACCAGTAATCTTAATACATGCTACTGAATTATGTCTTACAATATAAAACTCGCTTCTATTTGACTATTAACGTTATGACGATATCCGCTTTTTACTTGTGTTACAGATTCTGGGTGTCGATATTGTCGGGCTGGCTTTTCTCACTCTATACGGCTTCATCATCGTTGTTCAGTTCTTTGCGATGTTCATTCATCGATCGTTGACCCTGCTGCACATTCTTGCACGTGCGCCTTGGACGTGTGGGACGGGTGAAGACAACCCCAAAGCACGTGTAGACCCGAGGTCAACGTCGCTGTCAGTCCTGTCACGAGGGAGGTATGATTCAGACATAACCCTCATATCTACACTACCCTTGGAATCTATGGAACGTCTCAACTCTTCAGCCGGCGAGCAAGGTCGAGCCGCCTTTATCATGACATCTGACCGTGAGTTGCAAGTGTTGGCAGAATGCAACAGTACATCTTATGAGCAATACAGGGAGGATATGAACGAACAAGCACCTGCGACTCCTCCTCATTTGCTTGGTTGGTATATATTTTGTTTGAAACGATTCTTGTTGTTGTTCTTGTTGTTTTTCTTGTTCTTGTTCTTGTTCTTCTTTTTCTTTTTCTTCGTCTTCGTCTTCGTCTTCTTCTTCTTCTTCGTTTTCTTCTCTTCTACTCTTTTTTATCATCTTTTCTTCTTCTTCTTCTTCTTCTTCTTCTTCTTCTTCTTTTTCTTCTTCTTTTTTCTCATCTCTTCTTTTTTTTCTTCCTTCTTCTTTTTCTTTTTCGTCTTCGTCTTCGTCTTCGTCTTCTTCTTCTTCTTTTTCTTCTTCTTCTTCTTCTTCTTCTTCTTCTTCTTCTTCTTCTTCTTCTTCTTCTTCTTC
>JAOBRG010386170.1:0-10858 GCA_027574985.1 Umimayanthus nakama | reverse complement strand
AACGCTCGAGACGTCAGCTAAACACTATATCCCACAGGCGAAAAACATACCATATCAACTTTTGTTGATCAAACCCTCTTGTTCAGCGTACTCGCCCACACAGATAGAACAGTTTTTTTCAAAACTAGTCTCCCAGTGTGTAACTAATAGTTCTCTGCATAGATAATAGAGCGAACTGGTATGGAACTCGGCCAGTTTGTTTGTTATACACTTTTGTTCGTTAGCTTTGACCTGCATAAAACACCGTAGAGCTACTTTGAAAGGGGTTGGGCTGACAAGTGCCTCAAAGTGGTGGGGCTAAAAACACTCTTTTTTATGAGTAACTCGTTGTAACTTTTAAAAAAGTGGTAGGGCTATACAGGTACGAACTCTGTAGCCCATGTATGTTAGTTTGCTCAATACGTACAACTCATCAGATCATCCTTGAACAACGTAACGCTAATCAGTAATCTAAAGCCACGTTCACACTACTCATTAAACAGGTTTCAGTTAATCATATTTGAAAATTAATTTGACAGCTGCAATACTCAAATTGCCTTAAAAACTGTAGAAATCTGTTAATTTTTCGTTAAAGCATTGAAACGCTCAATTCAGAACCCGTAAAAACCTATGAACACGTTATAGTAGCAGCATTTTAAAGTCGAACCAGTTTAATACAATCATGTTTAGTGTTTGGTATGAACGCGGTATACTGAAACGTTTCAAAAACTAGCATCCAAGTTTTAATGTTGTCTCTTCAACAAGACTTGATTAAATGATTTTCAGAGTTCATTTTAATAACTCAGAGTTTTTAAGAAGGTACTGAAGGGTACAGGACTTAATTGATAACCGTCACTGGATTTTTTTTCATATTCTCTGAACTCTCCCTAGTACTGAAACTAAAAAAAACATGTAAAACATTGTGTACAAATAACTCTATTGTTGTTATTGTTGTTGTTGTAGCAGAAACATTAATGGCGACCTTTAGAATAGACAGCATATATGGACGAGCGCGAATTTGATTACGAGTACGACTTTTTGGTACGATCAAATTTTTGAACGAAGTTTGCAAAATCCTGTTTACTTCGAAAATTACTGAAAGTGTCACAGTCATGCAACATTACAAGTTTAAAACTAAAGAACTCTAATGTCCAATAGCGGACATTATAGACCCTAAGCATAAATGGCGGCGCTTTGAATAATCTTTTGTCTACAACGAAATCAGCCCAATAAGCCTCGTTCTTGGGTTAAACTTTCAAAAGAATATGTTACCCAAAACGAGGCTAGTAGGGCTAATTTGAATGTAGACAAAAGAATATTTGAATTGCCACCATTTATGCATAGGGTCTATGGATCGGTTATTTAAACAATATATTAAATTTAAAAAAGTTAAGATCTTAACCAGTGTCTAACATTGTTCACAACACCTGTGAACAAAGGATAAACATCAGCTAAGGTGTTTCTAAGTTGTTGTCAATTCACTTTTTATATAATTTGCCCTGATTTTTTCTAAAAGTTCTATGTTAAATAATGACTTCTGTTCGATTTCTATTTCTAACACAGATTCCATTCAGTTCTCTGAAGCTGATTGGGAATATCTCGGTTGGGAATTTGCTCATCACAAAAGCATTCATTTGCGTGGTATATTTTGAGGATACTAGATATTGCTTAGAAATTAACTGATGGCATTGGCTGAGAAGTTTTAAATTTTAGCAAAAAACGTTAACATACTTGAATTGTAAGTCGCCAAAGTTGATTGTTCCAGGTATATGAGCTGTCGATGCCACAGTCACCACCCTCGAATAACAGTCCTTTGTTCCAGATCTGTGATGTCAAGAATGAAGAAGATAGAGCTACATGTTTTTCGCCAATTAATTATCAACTGCTCAACTAAATAATAAGGCACAGAAAAAAGGGCAACCAAAGCAATCCAATCACCAGTTTCACATTTCAGACTGTCCAACCATCCCAATTTTGTAGGGATTATTTGGATTTTGCTCGAAAAGCAAGAATCCCGACCAGTATGTCATTGTAATTAAAAAAATTGCGATTTCAACTCATGTTACCACCCCCTACCACCCCCTCCCCTCAACTTGCATACCTTTTGAGAAGATCTAGAAGAAGGTTTGTCAAAAGGAAGTGTCCTAAATGATTGACACCAAACTGCAACTCAAACCCATCCTCTGTGAGTGTGTAGGGAGTGAGCATTACTCCTGCATTGTTCACAAGGAGATTCAGCCCAACATTTTTCTTCTTAAACTTGGCAACAAAATCGCGAATAGACTTGAGGCTTGCTAAATCAAGCTTCATGTACTCAACTGCAAGCAAAAATAATTAAAGTTGTTAGAATTCATCAGTTTGCAGAATTAAGCAGTCACAGTTGGCAGCACAAAGCCTACGTTTTCGGCTGGAATTTTGGGAGGGAAAGCAAGTAGAGATTGAGTGCTCAGCAATCGAACTGCCCTCTCCCCTTTTTTTTCTCTCAAGATCTTGCTTTTTCCCAAAAAAAAACAACAACCATGCAGGCTGGGCATAGCAGTGAACAAGTGGTTAGCATGTATCACTTGTAATTAAAGGTTGTCAATTTGAATCCCAGCCTGATAAAGTGCACTGTGTTGTGTCCGTCCGTGCAAGGCATTTTACACAGCTATACAGTATATGTACAAATGACTATTAAACAGCTACTTTTGGGGGACAACCTACAACATTTTAGTGTTCTGACTGAGTCACAGACTTTCGTCACTTAACACTTTGGAAATAGGAGATAAGCTTATGGTCAAGCACTCAGTTACAAGTGAACTATTGGGGATAAAGTACAACTTTTAAAAACTTCATTCTCTTCTGAGAATGGTTCGATTTTCATTGGTGGGAGTGAATATTCTAAAGTTATGTATTCATTGGCTATTTGGAATTAGTATTAACCAGACGGGTGGATAGCACTTTTTGAACACTCTGATTGGTTCATCAGACAAGGTATATCCTAGGATATTTGCCTCCAGACAGCGGCTCATTTTGCCACGGTCACAGAAGAGGAAAATTTGTCTGACGAACAAGGAAGCTACTCCTGCAAACACAAAATCCACCTATTTGGCTAATAATAAAACAACTATCCCCCTCAGCGTCCATGCCTAGTGAAAAATATTCAGTATTCACTTTGGGGGATAATGTTAACTGTAAGTCACTTTAAAAAACCTGAAAAGAGCTAAATATACTATTCTTTAAAAAATGACACATATTGTTTCGTTTGTAATCAAATGATAATATTATACTAAACCAGCAAGTGAGTACTTATCAAAACATTACCTCTTGCTTCTGGTACTTTGTCTTGAATTCTCTCTATTGCTTCCTTAGCAGTTTCATAATCAGCTCTTCCAGCTAAAATAAAAATCAGAAGTATTTAAGAGTTTTTATGGATACTCAAAGTTAAAGATCAAATTTTATATGGAGATCCAATTTTTCTGCTGTGTCTAGAAGTTTCCAGAAGTGTCTATAGGTGTTGAGAGGGACAAGAAGTACATAAATGCATCTACATTGTTGAAACATGTATGTTCAGAGGGACCCACACACCCAGGGGGGATTCCCATTAATACATGACAGGAAGGGGGGGTCCAAAAGTTTAAGGGTATCATTTTTTTGAGTTTTGTATGGCTTTAGGGTATCATTTTTTTAAGCTCGTGTATTTTTTTAGGGTATGAATTTGAGAGTTTTGTGCCACACAGTTTTTAATTTATTTTTTTTAAAAATCGCTCTGAAAAATTGTGTCAAAAGCATGATTGTTTTAGTTTAGGGTACCAAATGTTCTAGCATGTATTTTTTTAGGGTAGAGAAATTGCCGAAATTGAGTATTTTTAAGGTTTAGGGTTGAGCTCAACTTTCAGACCCCCCGTCATCTATTTATGGGAATCCCACCCCTGGGCCCACACACCATAGAATTCAGACATGGGCATTTTAAAATTGGAAAAACTGGACATCAGTGTATCTTTAATTTAAGCACTTACCCATAATTACAGACATGCCTGCCTTGCAGAGCCCCTTCACAGTCTCATATCCGATACCTTTGTTTCCACCTGTCACAATTGCTGTTTTACCCTCACACTGGGGAATTGCTGACATTAGAGATTCAAAGCAAAAAGTATAACTAAAAGAGTGACAAAAAAAATTATTTAAATGTATTTATGGTTATTTGAAATAATGTTATATACAGCTATTTTAAAAAAGGTTGTCATATGGTCAATAGTCGATACTGGAACTGAAAGGAACTGTGGGGTTCAAGCACTGAGCACAAATAACATATTACTAGTAAACATTGCTGGACTTTGCAAAATACAGAGTACAGGTTCACCATAATACCACCGCCATATATGAACAACTTTCGCTGGCGTGTTACCACTCGTTATGACTATACCCAAAGTTCCTTGCGGTTCCAGTATTGACTATTGACTATGACAACCTTTTTTTGAAATAGCTGTAAAAGCCAGTGAAACTCAATATTGTTCAATGCCTAGCCACGTCTAACCATGTCTAAATAAATCTTTACAAACTATTAAAAAAAGACAGCTATATAAAATTATTAGTTTTAAAAAATAAAAACAAAATATAGTTTTGGCAGACATTAAATTTACTACTGAGGGATCATCTGATGTTTCTTGAAACTATATTTTATAAATAACACGAACATTATTATTATCATTATTATCTTGAATCTGTCTTCTTCTCAACCAAATTAGTTAATTACTTGAACAGCTCCACACTCATTAAGTGGAAGTACAGGACGGATTGAAGACACTTACTCTCCAATACTTGGTGTCTACTCACTAACTGACTCATCAACTGTCTTGCCCCATTGAGACCATGACAACAGATACTGTAAATTGCAGATGCCATTTTATGGATTTTGGTCAGAATGACGAGACAGAATTTCAGCTACTAGATAGCGAAAACAAATGACTGCGTTGTGGTTGGCCGACACTTTAGCGAAGAGAACAGACTTTCTCTCTTCAAAGTCACAAAACGTGACACGCCAAGTGACCACAGGCAGCCCATGCTTTTAGTGTGTTTCGCTCTTGCACCACATGAACTCGCGCTCTTTACCACCGCCAGTTTAAGATTCTACATTTCTCTAATACATGAAAAAAAAACACGAAAGTTACAAGAAAAAAAAGCTACTAACTTTATAAAAGTGGTTGACAAAATACTTGATATCAATTTTCATTGACCTGACGTCTAGAAATCTTTCTGAAGTTATAAATCGCGCGAGCTTGGCACAAGCTTGGGTGGCCTGTTAAGAAAACAAAGGTCGTCCCCAGTGGCCACTCAACCAAGGACGAGTTAACTGTACTTTTGGTGGTCAACGACCCCTGAGACGGCGAAATATAAAACCATTGTTTTGCTCCTGATCCAAGCCTGGGACAGACAGAAGTGATGCTGGTTCGGTTTGGATTACCGAATGACCATTTGTCAATATTTCATGTTGTTTCCACGGAGTTCATAGCTGAGTGCAATGCCGCTTCTCGTCGACACGAATCCCCACAATTATTCCGATGACTCACTCGTACGAGCGGGCGATTCACGGCCAGTCGATCCCTCAGAAACAACAGCGCTTCTGCAACACAAACAGCGCTTAAAAAACACAACAGGGCGAAAGCTTGGAAGAGAACGCAGAATGAGAAAGCGGCGTATCGTTGTGGCACTGATTCTTGCTGAAGTGTTTGAGAGAGTAACTTATTATGGCGTCGTAACGAACCTCGTGTTGTTTTTGAATTCCAACTTCCATTGGCACATGCTGTCCTCGGCCAGTGCTGTGTTTATCTTTTTGTGTTTGTCGTCTTTTATGTCTGCAGTTGGCGGATTCGTGGCGGATTACCGATTCGGACGCTACGGTGTAATTAGTAGTGGCTTTGTGGTTTACTTGTTTGGTACCATATTTTTAGTCATTGTCGCCGCGTGGCTCGATTACCGTCGTCGCTACAATCTAACAGCCCCTGTTATCCCCTGGTTGGTGCTAGTGCTACTGTGCATTGCATGTGGACAAGGGGCATTAAAAGCCAATTTATCGGCATTTGGTGCGGACCAACTTCAGAGTGTTAAAGCAAGTAAAAGCTCAAGAATATTTTTCAATTGGTTTTACTGGCTTGCAAACGTGGGTGCAATTTTGGTACTTCTTGGAATCACCTATATTCAACAAGTGCATTGGAAATATGGTTTTCTTGCGGGATTTGGGTTGCTAGCCATTTCTTTGACAGTTGCTATGGCTTCTTTTTTGTCATGTCGGAAGTACTATGTCATCAGTAAACCCAGAGGAACTGGTTTGCGGCACATGTGGCTCATAATAAAACAGGCATGGTCCAAAAGGCACGACAATATTTTATCAAGGTGTGTATGCTTTAGTTGGGCAGAACTATGTGCAAGTGGGTTAGGGGGGTTGAGGAGTTCTCAGCCTAATTTAGAAAAAAAGGATATGTTATGCAGACAACAATGTTTTTCCCAGTGTCACTCTAAAAAATTACTTCAACCCCCCCAAAAAAAAAATATAGGGAAAATCTTGGCTACGCACCTGCATGTAACTGAATTACGGCCTTTTAAGGCCTTTTTTTCTTGTAACAAATCTGCTTTGCAACATTCACAACAGCAGAGCAAAGCATGGCAAGATTCATTGAGAGCTGTGCAAGAGTCCCCTGGAGAAGGGGGAGGGGGGGGGATGGTACTCTTGTGGTTTGTGTCAGTAAGTGCATACAGACTATTTTCCAAGAAATTTTTCTACCATCCATCTATCATCTATCATCCCCAAGTTGAAGAAATCTTTAGTTTTCCAGTTTTGGAACTAGCTAGCTGTAACTGAAGCCTGTTATTTGTTTGTTAATTATGAATTTTAGGGAGCTGACAACAACTGAAAACCGGACAACATATCGAGCTTCTAAGATCAGCTTTTTAGACAAGACAACAGTAGCATTTGGTGGCACATTTCTGCAGTCAGAGGTCAATGAACTGCACTCATTTGGGAAGGCAATAATTGTGTCAGCCGCTCTGATACCTTATTGGATGGTCTACAGCCAGGTATGTTTGCATAATGCAATACTGTGATCACGTCATACATGTACAGTCTACACCAAGACAAGCTTAATATTTCGATGTTTGGAAAAGTTGATGTGTGTTCTTTTTTTTGTAGGCTATTAGTAGTTACATAAATTATATACTGTGATCAACTTACCAGCAATCAGGAACATGTTCAAGATTTTTTGAAAATTGTCTTAAGTTTTGGTAAAACTGAATATCCCATCTAAACCATTGAGTATTCATGAGTTACAAGTTATTAATAATAAAAACCTTAATAGTTTATTTTTTTTATTTTTTATTTAATACTAATAATGTTAAATTAATTTTTATTGCACTTTATCCAAAATACTATATATTAAGTTATATTCAGTTATTTGGTTTTTTATAAACCCCCAGATCTACAGCACATTTCTACTCCAAGGCCTTTATCTCCAGTCTGGCTTGAAGGGAGGATTCAAGGTTCCTGCAGCATGGCTTGGCTTGTTTGAGAGCACAGCTGTGCTTGTGTTAGTGCCAATAACACAACGCATTCTTTACCCAGCATGCAACAGATGCAGCAGCAATAGCTTGCCCATACTCTGGCGCATCATCTTTGGAATGGTGTTTGCAGCAGCTGCAGTTGCAATGGGTTTGTATTGATAATAGTAAATAATTATACTATTTTACAATGCATGATGTGTTGCTAAATTTTAAAAAACTCTATCTATACTTTCCTTTTAAACAAGTTTGGAGAGTTTCACTTTTCATATTACTGCATTTTCTGGACTATAACCCGTGGATTATCTGTTAATTTTACCTTGAATCATGGTGTGGGTAATCTACCAGTGTGGGTTATCTGACTGTTAAATTTTGAAATGTACAACTTGTACAGTTGTAGCATTGATTTTCAACAAAAATTTTCTGCTAGATATGGTACCTAAACATTACAGTATTAATTAGCAAACAACTATGAGTATTTACTAACTTAGCTGTTAAAAAAGCATTAGTGTAAACTTTACATTTAAGAAAAGTTTTTGAAGATGGTTTGTTTATCTTAGCCTGAGCTTGAAGCCCATTTATTCTTTGTCTTACTACTCACCTGGTGGGCAGTGAACAAGATACATGTACTTATCTAGACATGTTTACCAGTGACCGAGAACTGTTTCTTGAATCTTTTCAGCTGGCTACCTAGAGTTCACCAAGGCAGCTCTCTTCACCAAGTCTCCAGTGTATGTCAATCAGACTGCAAGTATTGAGGTTTATCCAGCGCTTAAAGGTTACTACATCTTCTGGCAGGTTCCACAATATGCACTCATTGGCATCAGTGAGGTGTTCACTGGTATCTCAGGTTTGCAACAATTACAATGTCTATCTTGAACAGTCCAACATCTTATAGTGTCTAGGTTGTTCTTTATAATAATAATAACAAAATAGTGGTTTTCCAATGAGAACTCTAATTCCATAAAGAAAGGAAAGCTAATTACAATTTATGTATACCTACAACTGTGACAGTACATGTATGCCTAAAAAACATAAGGAAAGTTAAAAGTCGAGGCTTAATTAATTAAAATTTGTGTATACCTAAGCTACTATAACAATATATGTATGCCTGAAAAATTGACCTTTTAAGACCCTCAATTGTGTTAGCCATTTAACCATATAACAAAAAGGGATAGAAGGGGTAATCTAGACCCCCTGCTAATTTAATAAGGGCTGGAAATTAAAGCATGCCACTTGGCATACAATTAGTACACTAATTAGTTCTGTGTCAATTGACAATCAATTAATTAACTTTTTGGCCGCCATCTTTTGCTTCTTTGAAGTTTTTCTTAGTTTTCTAAAATAATTTTTAGAAAACTTTTTTATAAATAAAACAATATTTTAGATGGAAATAAAGGAAGGAAACAGTTGAGAGAACTTAAATAAAATTAAAACTAATTGAGCAGTTTTTTTGAGAATTTTCATAATCTGAAAGCAAAAGCTAGTTTGTATAATTTTTCCATAGGCATCATATAATGTATTGTACTTTGGCGATTGGTTGATCGACATTTTTTTACAGCAAAAAAATTGGTTGAGGGGTCAATAAACACTCCCTTTTTATAATTTTATAAATCTAAACTCACATTTCTTCTTACAGGTCTAGAACTTGTTTACCTGCTGTGCCCAACCACACCCCAAAGTTTGATATCAGCAGTGTACAATCTAATGATGAGTGCAGGTAACCTTGCTGCGTTTGGATTGCTGGTCATTGTGTCAATATACAACTGGTTTCCATCCTCCAAGACTCTCGCTGGCATCAATTACCTTGGCAACCAGCAGGTAGCATATTACTATTGGCTTCTTAGTGGTGTGATGGTTTTGGCGATACTTTGCCTGTTAATTACTGCGTGCTGTGTAAACATTGAAGTCAACATGTCTACAGAACTGCGCATTGATCAGCAGTCTTTGGTGACTGAAGACAGAACTACTAGTAGCACTAGTCGCTCCACTCCAGGACTTTCATCCGATGGGGACTTCAGCCCAGCTGAACTACCTGAACCACATGTAGAACTTTAGAATACATGCTTCGGTATTTTTAAATCCTCGATATTCCTTTTAGTTCCTGGTATATTTTTAGGAGTTCTGGATTTGGTTGAAAAAAAAATCCTTTAAATAATAATATTTTTGGGCTCCACTCACTAGGGGTCATTTTCAGGGAGGTGCTTTAATTTAAAAATTGTGTGCACTGAATGCAAAGAAAGTTGCTCGGTTGGTACAAATCTCGCCGCGTTGGTATGAACTATGACTGGTTTGTAGTGCGCACATAGTGTGCCGTCACGATATTGTGTGTGTGTGTGTGTGTTGTATTTGATATTTAACAATAATTTATTGTAATCATGATACAATAATGGTCTTTATTCTTCCTAAGATAAAGATACATATCATACGTTACATTACTTTATTCTCTCAGACCAAGGTGAGTGTTCTTAAAGCTACTATTCATTGCGATTTAAAATAATAATTATATTTAGAAAGAAGATTAAGTAAAACGCGCGCTCTCGTTAGCTGAGGACCATTTTCTAAATCTGAAAAGAAATCATGAATGACGTCACGAAGAAAGAGAAAGATCAAGATTAAGTTCTAATATGATTGAAGAAAGTCGATTCAAATGAAAACTATTTTCTAAAACAACACATCTATCCGGTTTTAGAAACGTGCTGTGACGCGTCAGAACATTCGTAAAGCAGATTGAAGCAGTAAATTCGGTTTCCCTTCGTTTTCTCTCAACACTCTCTCGTGCTCTTCCAGTTCTGCCGCGTCAGTCACAGCATTTGTAAAAGTAAAACTGAAAAAAACATGTGCAACGCCTAATTTCCGTATGATCACTCACGAGCGATCGTCAGCTATTATATGAAAACACTTTTCAGTGGTCGGGCGATCGTTTGCGATCGTCAGCGGTTATATGGAAACACTCTTCAGCAATCGGGCGATCGCCGGCAATCTCGAGCGATTCTACGCTTCAGTGATTCCAGCGTTCGTGAGCGATCATATGGAAAGTAAGCTTAATTAGACGGATAGGAGTAATATTCTCACTGACTCCATTGATTCTCATCAGAAAGCAGACAATAGAGCTAATACCGTGCCTTCGTAACTAATTCACATAGGGTGATTCTTTAAAGCCGGGGACACACGAGGCGGTTTTATTCGCCGACCGCAGCGATTTTTATCGCCTGCGAAATTCGCAAGCGAGTTTCGTCAGTAACCGCTCGTATCTAACATGCTAGATACCCGCGATTTTATACGCCAGCCGCTGCGATCAGCGAATTTGGCTGTCGCAGTAGGTGACAGACGAGGCGAATTTCGCCAA
>JAOBRG010386159.1:0-10858 GCA_027574985.1 Umimayanthus nakama | reverse complement strand
CAACCTGAAAGTGATTTCCTACCCACTCTCTCTTTGGCTTTCGTCTCGCGTCCCTGGTGGTCTGGATCAGCGGTATTTCCGTTGGGAGTACAAACTATAGTACAAACGAACTTGACAACAAACTAAAAACGAAAACGCATGGATAAAAACGGCAAATATTTGGGATTTATCGGAGCAGAACGAAGCGATAAAACACACAATACCACAAAGGTGCTGGTAAGGAGATAATTTTATTAAAATATGAGTACAATGTCTCCCACAGCTCATGGTGTGACCGAAAATAATGCGGTATAAGAATTTTACGCAGTGTTGATTATTTGCCTTCTCGGTACAAGTGTAACCTCAGCTTATAGTCGAGGATACACATGCCCTGTTTTCCTAGGTAAATGGTTTTTTTGCCGCGGTAAAATGCTTTACCGTGTGTGACCAACAATACCGTGGGAAAATTCGCTGTCGTATATTTCCATTGAAACAATAAAATGAAATAACTGAATTTACTGTGACAAGTACTGAGCTAGTGAGCAGGGTTTTTTAGGTACCCAAAGTGAAATAACAAATCCCGTAACAGATTTTGACAGATACACGGAGTTTAGCGCCAATTTTATGTATTTTACCGAGCCGTTTAACCTATTAAATTACTGGTTTATGTGAGAAATCCAAAGACGAAGTCAACGCGGTAAAGTTTACCATGGTAATACGCTTTCTCGGAACATCTGAAACCTCGGCTTATATCTCCGGTCTATCTTTTTAAATTTAATGCTTCTTTAATAAATCATTGGGCAACAAAAGTTGCGAATGGTTATTTTGGGAGAATAGTGTTACTGAGTTGAATGACCGAACGTTACGTAAAAACGGATGGCACGCGAAATGTCCGGGATCTAGAAGGTGTGCAAACTGCCTTTCTCGAGATCTCGAGACCAAAAGTACCAAGTTTAATTCGCAAAATTTAATCCTTTTAGTCAATCAGCGCTGGGTACGGGATCAACGGGATAAAAAAATCTTTTGAAAACAAACTTCGTAATTATTTGGGCTGAGTGCCAATTGGCAAAACCCGAATGTATGACTCTTAACCATCGAACGCCAAAGGGAAATGGTGGACGAATGGATACCCAACATAGGATTTTACGAAATAAAAATTGAGGCTTAAAGCAATCAAAAAAAAAATTCAGCAGTTCTGGTCCAATAAGAACCATATTATTTGACGTTTACTAGGTGACGCTATCTCTTTAGAATTTTATGCAAGATTAAACATGAAAACTAAAGTTTAAAATAAAAAATTGTAAGTTTTGGTAAAACTGTTTTTCTTTCTTTAGTTCTTTTCTACTCTGTTTTTAACTATATTCCTGTTTGAGGCACTTAAAAAACGGACTCTACCAAATACAAGAAACTAAGCTAAGTTATTAAACAAATTGTGGATATAAAAAGAAAATGGCTATCAAAAATCTGCTTACATCCAAAACTTTGACTTTTCAAGTGCAACCGTTTGGGAAATCAAGGGGGGAGTATTAATCTGTACTTAAAAAAAGGTTTGTCGTTCGAGGTTTAAACAAATGAAAATAAAGTTATTTTTATTTAAACGAACAAAAAACTCGATATGCATTTCAGTAGGAAGTAGTGTAGCAATAGTTTTATTTACACTTTAAAGATATTTTCTTATAGGCGTGTTCACACCGACGATGCAAGCTATCAAGCACAGACACAAACACTAGTGTACGCTGGGACATTCAACCAGCGACGCAAACGATGCAAGCGACGCAGAAGAAGATGGTGCGCAGACGAGTTTACTTGCATCTGTGCCAAGCTACATATTCATATTTAAAGGTCTTGACTTGAATCGCGAACCAAGCTTTTTAGTTCCTAATTTAACAATCTGCTAGTATAAAAAATCGGATGTGCTACTAACATTACAATGTTCCCTTTTTCTAAAACGTAATAAGAAAATTCAGAACTAAACTGAAGGCCCTGCTTTTAACCTAGCTATTGGTATTTTTGTTGAGTACTGTACTAAGACACTACTTACGTTTGAAGACCGCGTTCCGGCTTTCAGAAACTTGAAATGAAAATAATTTAGAGCTCGAGATTTCGTCTCTTAAACACTTTAATTGTGTTTGAAACTGACTGCTTTTTGGTTGAATAATTATTCGTGTTTTGTCTTGTCAACCTGCAGCAGCGTTTGTTTAGCAACCTGCAGTATTGCAGTGATACTTCATGAGAACATTTACCTCGGCCAATGAACGACGAACCGCTGAACGAATTTTGAAATCGTTCTATTAATTATTTCTCTCTACTCACTAGAGTGTTGCATCACTGCTTTTAAGCTGGTTCTTTGTATTTTTGTTCAATACTGTACTAAGACACTACTTATGTTTGAAGACCGCGTTCCGGCTTTCAGAAATTTGTAATGAAAATAATTCGCAGCTCGAGATTTCTTCTCTTGGACACTTTAATTGTGTTTGAAACTGACTGCTTTTTGTTTGAATGTTTATTCGTGTTTTGTCTTGTCAACCTGCAACAGCTTTTTTTTAGAAACCTACAGATAAGGGTCGTGCAAATTAGTTTCCTCAGGATCCGGCAATACGCACGTGTCTTTTACAACCTTTGTCTTAGGACTTTGATTAAACGAAACAGTCAGAGCGTGTTCATACTAGAAATGCAAGCGCAGACGCAGAATCGAGGGCAACAAAAACAAGTGTGAATGTATCTTAGCAAAGACGCAAAACAACGCGGCTAGACACTAAACTAATTAGTGTGTTCACATTGTAATATCTCTACCAATACGTTACAACGAGGGATTTCCAAGTTCGAAGTTATACGTGGCCTTGAGAGTTTAATTTGTACTGGATAGCAATGGTCGCAACTCAACATATTCTGTTTTCGCTGACTCTTCAACCTGTAAAATCCTGTTTGGTTTTAAGCCCATCCGTGCATTCCTTCTCCTCATTGAATTGACAACTATATGTAACTAAGTTATACATGGTTGCGTATCTTTGAAATGAATTCTTGGTCATGAGATCGAGGTAATATAGTCTATTTTCTCTGAAAGCTTTGTGGAAGAACGGAAATTTTATACGAAAGCTGGCTGTAGTAATCAACGCGAATAGTACTAGGTTTGTAAAAAGAACGTTGGGTGTGAAATTTTTATGCTAAATGTGTTTCAATTCAAACCCAGAAAGTAAAATTTAAATTGTGGCCGTCATGTCAAAATAAAGAGTCGTCCTTAGTTCTATATCAGAAGGTCGGAAAGAGTGCTATACACTTTACATTGTCGAGGCATGAATTTTTAGTTCCATGTGACGAGTATCCTTCTGTTCTGTTTTTTTGTTGTTTTGTATTTGGTTTCTTCAAGTCATTTATATGGTGTGCGGCCTGGTATTCATGGGCTTGGACATCAGAGTTTCGATCGAAAACAGTCAAATTCCGACGGGTCTCGAACGCACATCGGTTTTCATACCCTGAGGAACAACAATTAGACCGCACGGAAGAATACCGTCAATTCATCAACTCTGGAAGTGATTGCTTGAAAAATAAGAACAGAATACCAGGTAATTTTATAGTTTTGACTATTTCCTTTAATCATATACAGTATGTAAGAGCTGCAAACCGGCCGGGGCAGTTTTCTGGATTAAATGTTCATAGCTCAGTACTGCGCCATTGTAAAGTTCTGTTAAATTTGTCTCTGGCAGTTAACATGTGTGTTTCCGAAATTTTCGGACGTTTGCGGTAAGAACTTTTCCACGGCCAGAGATCTACGCAAAACAAATTTTTGAACGTGAAATACCACAACAAATATTTTAAAAAGTTATGGAACGGAATGGAAAACTAGTTAACTCGGGAAAAAACAACAAAAATCGCATCGAAGAGCGGGTAGTTGTGGGTGGTTTGTCGGCGCAGAAACCGACAAAATTTAGAGGATTATTTGCAAATCACCGCTTGAAAAGTTATCGTCAAAAAACACGGTGAAATTTTATAGTGTTTAAATATAATGACAAAACTTTCAAAAATTTTAGCTTTGTGGATTATTCAGTACACCATTAAATTCGCGTTTGGTGACTTGTAATATTCGGTTGACACGAAGTACAACTGAACGGCAATATCAGCTACAAACTTAACCAAAGGTACATAGCACGATTGACATGAATCTGAGGGAAGTTGAGGGAGGACTGATCTAGTAGTGAGGCTAACGAAGATGACCAGGATGGTTTCGTCATGGGGTTGCCATTCCATGCAGTGCGTGAAAGCGGGCTCTCTTCTCAGTGTTTGATATGCGGAATTAGACTCAATTATAGTTTTACAGTGAATTAATGGAAGAGTTTCCTTGTAGATTTCAAAAGTTGACATCAAACTTCAACCATCGGCTGCTTGCTCTCGGTGAAGAAACAAAAGTTCAGTTACCTGGCAATTGAAACGTTTCTTGTACCCGCTGCTTTTACGTTTAGAATGAACACTGTGTTACGACAATTTTGTCTTTCAGGGATTTTAGTCTAAATGTTTAGAATGAACTGAAGAAATGTGGATTCCTAGAGATCCGCCCCACTTGCAGCCATCTTCAAAATGTTCAAACTTGAAGCTTTAACGCTTTAATTTCTATCCATTATTTGCTAACAAGATAAATAATCGGGTCAAAATGAACAGGAAGTATAATGTGTCAAACAAGAGTCTTCCTTCCTTTTATATCTGAAAGTCGGAAAGAGTGCAACTACTAGTTGCATGTGACGAATAGTTCGATAAAATTATTATATTATCTTTGTGTTTTGTTCTTGTTTTACAGTATACTTGTTTTCTTCAAGACTTGGTGCAAAGTCTGGATTCTTCGAGTTTGGAAAGAAGAGTTTTGAATGAAAACGATCCGATTCCGACGGCCGTCTCAAAACGCACAGCGTTTATCATACACTAAAGCAGACCATTAATTTCATTTTACACATATACAGTCAGTAAAAGCTTCGTGCCCCTGCAGTTTCCTGGATGAAATGTTCATGGCTCAGTATCGCGCCATTGTAGAGTTCTGTTAAATTTTGCTCTGGCAAATTTCTGAAACTTTCGGACGTTTGCGGTAAGATCTTTTCCACGGCCAAGGCTGAAAATGCCACAACAAATATTCAAGTTATGGAACGGAATATGAAACTTAAAACCTCGGGGAAAAAACAACAACAAAAAACGCATCGAAGAGCAGGTAGTTGTGGGTGGTTTGTCGGCGCGGAAACCGACAAAATACAGAGGACCATTTGCAAATCACCAGTTGAAAAGTTATCTTGAAAGAAACATGGTGAAATTTTATAGTGTTAACATATGATTATACAATTTTCAAACATTTCAGCTTTGATGCAGTGATGGGTAGCTCAGTATCGACACCCCGTTCAGTAAATATCGGAGTACCCCAAGGCAGCGTCCTCGGTCCTCTCTTCTTTCTTGTTTACGTTGATGACCTATCCGACTCATTGAAAAACTCTAAAGCTTCGCTTTTCGCGGATGACATTGCTATCTATTGTACAGGATCAACCGCTGCCGAACTTCAACTTAAACTAAATGAGCACTTAACTTCAGTGAATGACTGGCTGACAACTCACAAACTGACTTTAAATGTATCCAAAACCAGCTTATGGTCATACCTGGGAGACAAAAACTTGCTCGTGTACATGTTGAAGAAATTGAATTGTTAGTTAATGAGAACACAATTGAGTAAACAGAGTTGTTCAAATATCTTGGTATAAAGTTAAATCAGACATTGGAATGGTCTGACCACACAGACTTGCTTGACTGGTTACTGTAAAGTTTTTTATATTTGTTTTTTTTGTTGACTGTCTTTGTGTTATAGAGAACAATTCCAGGACGATTGACCTACACACCCATACTTGTGAAGTTGTGGTGTAGAAGGAATCCTTCCTATCCTAATGGCTTCTGGGAGTGACAAGGGTTTGGTCCAATAGGGATCTACAAATCAGACTGGGACCGATTTGGTGGGTTTGACAATCACAGAGAAGGCTGGGGTGGAGAAGATTGGGACTTACTTGACAGAATCATGGAGCAGAATTTGGAATGTTAGCGAGTCCGTGGTCCTCATATATATCACTATTATCACACCAAGAAAGGAATGTGGGTCACTACAAAGAAACCCAATAGATGAGACTATAAAATATATGCAAATGGAATGGATAGTATTGAAGTCTTGGACTTGTTTGGTCATGTTAAGCTTTATACCCCTCCCCTACAGAGAGACTAATTAAGATGCTTCATAGAAGAGGGGGGTGAACCCCCGCCCTCCAGCTTTATCCCCTTTCTCTTCAACTTTACAATCTGCGCCAAAATTACTCATATTCCCTGTGTCCCCCCCTCCTCACCCGTACAGTGTTGGACCTTCGCTACTGTCTCGGTATCATTTTTTCTTTACGGTTGAGCATACGTACGACACGAACAAAACAGCCTTTTATGCGTTTTGAAAAAACAGCAGCAAATGTCTTGAAGTGGGAGCTTTCGGTCCCCTGTGTTTCAGTGCCAGTCAGGGGGGACATACTTGCATACAAAGGGAACCACAGTACCACAGGGGCTATCATTCCATGCGGTTGCGAAACCAATATAAACACAATCTTCGCCTTTGTCGTCCCCATCGTTCGGTTCTCCTGTGTTCCAGTTCGTGTAATTCACAAGTGAGTTGTCTGCTGACCACCGGAACTGATTCTCAACCAGGAGATCACTTAACCCAATCCACGCCCATTTGGAACCCCCCTGTGTGACGACTGAGAATACGAACCTATTCTCATCTGAGGAATCTATCGAGACCAATGCCGCACCTAAAGCGTTGCATGACGAATTTGCTTGTCTCCATGACAGGCCCCTTTTCACGCCGTGGAGTTTGTAACACGCTCCACGATACGTCTGCCAACCATCTCTACACGCGCCGACTAGTTTGAGAGGGAAGGAGGAAACAGGTCAGAGAGATATAAAGTGTTTCTTTGAAGTTCTTAGCGGTCGCAGGCTCAGTTTATTGCTCAAAGTAGTCACAGACAGGGTCGTGACAGTAAAATGATTATCGGGGTCGGGAGATTTGGATGTGCATACAGTTTTGGTAAATGGAAGCAGGCACTCTTAGACACCATTTCTTGGCCTCTAATAGCGGTTTCCAGCACACACGGATTTAATTCAAAGTTTAAGTAAACACATTGGATGAATTAAGAACATTCGCTCGCAGGTTCAGCTAAATTTTTCATGCATGTGTGTATTAAAACAAATAATTTTTAAAATAAAAGTTGAGGAGGGTTGTGGATATAAGACGGGGCTGCCGGAATTGGAAACCGGAAGGAAATGGTCAATTCAAAAGTGTACTACCATGTAAGAAACTCAAATTACGAGCCACAGCGATATGAAGCCTGGCAATTTTTCGCATGGCTCCATCGTCTGTGCAGCTTATCTCATTAGAGCAGGTTAGAATGCAATCATACTGCAACTTCTAAGGAGCGAATAGATTTACAGCGTACCTTACTTGTTTCAAATTTCGTTCAGTTTTAAATTCGAACGTTTTAGTTTCTCGCATCTTCTCGAGCACTCTTTCGCGCAGTTTTATATTCGCGCAAGAACTTTTTCTTAGTTGTTCCTTTCGGTCAGACTAATAGAATTAGAAACAAGAAACGCATTTACCATGATAAATATTGTTCACAAGTAAAATTTGATGAAGAAACGATTGAAGCCTGAAAATATGCCGGCAGAAATTCTTCAGGATGACGATGAAGAAGACAATTTTGATTTTTAATGCTATTAGAGGACACTTTCAAAGTTATATGATGTGTGCAGTCATAAACAAACTAAGGGATTTGTATTTCTAACAATGAGTGTCTCATGTTACACCAATACGTTTTTCGAATTTGTGCAGATTACTATTGGCGCTGTACTAAAGTTCGCGCACTTAAATGAGCGCAAATTCCGGAACCGCACGAATTTTTGGGTTCATAACTTAATGGTAAACAGCTCATTATTCCAATTATCAAGTTATGCAACCTCATCGCACTGAACTTTCCAAAATAGTAAATCAGGTATCGTCAGAACATTGAGTCGACTATGGGTTGTTTAAAATCTTTAGATAAACTTACCAGTTTGAGAAACGTTTCCAATTTTTGTTGCCATTGCTGCCTCAACTTGGGTAACTTCAAATAATGACGTCACTGTTGTAATCAGGGATAATGCTGGGGCCGTAGACAACACTGTGCTACTGACCAGCGGTTTAGTTGGTGTGGTATGTGCTGAATTGTGTGTGCCGAAAGCTTTAGTAGAGTTCAACCTCGGTCTTACGACAGTTGCCGCTTCCTATAAAACATCAGAAAGGTTATATTGTGTTTATGGGGTCTTTGTATAAACGTATAATTCGTGAACTATCAACATTACGGACCCTAAGAAATCTTTACGGCGAGGGTTGCAACGACAGCCCTTTTTAAAAATTTTTAAAAAAATTAGTTTTTCTTTTTGTATTTTGATTTATGTGTCACTCAATCGTTTGCAATTGATTTTCATGTGAAGAAGTGTGAGTGGAAAGCACAAGAGACTCCACTACTGAGGCAGAATGGTGGATATTAGCCCACGTCTTCGCCGTCAAGGCTCGAAAATAGGAATTTTGACGTCTTTCTTCAAGACGACGGTGGAAAAAATAATTCTGCTGTCTGCATGACCGCGTGCAGTTATTGTGTTTCCATCATTAAGATTTTTTTTTCTGCCTGTTCAAATTGTTCATTTGTTTGAAGCCGGTTTGAAGTTTTAATAACATTCGAGTTCTCTTTGTTAGCATAGGAAACAGAACTGCGGCCTTTGTGTCACAGTATATCAATACTAGCTGAATTTTCTTTCCACACAACAAATCTCTTATTGAATTATAGATATTGATGAAGCTAATAAAATATCTTGTTTGTTAAAGCGACCTGAAATGTCGAAAGAGCATGTTTCTGTGCCATGAATTCCCTGGTGAAACTACCAATATATTGCAAATGCTTGCTAACTTACATGTTTATTCAAGAAAAGTTCTTCTTAAAATCTCGCTCAGCAAAAAAACCTGAACATTAAAAGTGAACACAAAGTATTGTAAAAATTATGATTTGTTTCAATCGAGTAGTGTATTCCACTGTTGCGTTTTTGCACGCAATAAAAAAAAACGAAATAGTTTTGTTTATACTCCCACTCTATATTTACTGCCCCACCAAGCTGTGCACACTTAAATAACGTTAGTTTTTATTGGCAAAAGAAACTGTGTCAATCGACTAAAACGTTTTTGTTTAAAAATAGACTAATTGTATACGTTTTTATTCTCCCATAGCTAGCTTTACTTGAGTACTAAACAAAACTTAATCACACTTTAAATATTTTTTGGAAAGTCAGTTTAGGCCAAGGCCTTTTGGTATAAGATAAATTGAGATGAAATTTTTTCAATATTCATGCAGCTTTTCATTTTGCTTGTATTAGTTTGTTATTGAAACTTTGTAGTTAAACAAATAAAATTTTAGGTCATGCATAAAAAGAAAACTTTTAAAGATGATAAGTCTACGGAAACTTTCGGCAATGGAAAAAAGCTTCGTGTCTTGGTGGCATCTTGCAAACTGATCCAGAGATGCCCCGATATTTTAGAAGAATCACCGAATTCTAGGAGTGTTAATTGAGATTTTTACATTTCTGCTTTTGATATGATAATTAGTTAAAAAGAACACACAACAAGATAAATTGTTGGTACCTGGCTAGTGTCCTTCCTGAGTTGTTGAAAGACGAATCCAGGGCTGAACACAAGAGTTTGGGCTTTACACCTTCCAGATTTGTTAAATCCACATTCATTCAGTTCACACGAACCTGTCCCTGAAGCAGACCTCTTGAAGTTATACGATATACAACGATCCTCATTGTAGCAAATTTGAACGCACGAAAGCCAATCAACATCTATCAAGACACGGTACTTGTCACAAACTAGCGCATAGTTAGAAAGAGTGAACGGTATGAAATTGAAAGCCAACGAACGGTCAGATGAGAACAAAACCAAACACATTGCCGTACAAACAGATCTCAAGGCAAACGCTACTCGAACCATTTTGTCCTTGAAAACAACTCAAGTTTTTAATTAAGAAACTTTGAGTTGACTCTATTGCATTGTTGCATTAACGGTCATCACTGAGAATGTTGGCACATAAACTTTACACTCACAGTAAGAAAACACAAATTTCAATTAGTGTCAGATGCAAATTAGGACCTTAAAAGTCGTCTCAATTTGAAAGACTGATTCAAACTGCAGGTGACCGAATTCGGGATTCAAACTGCGTCTTAGAAATACAGCTTCGTGTTTTTTGAGGCATACAGCACTGGGTACACTTTTATATAAAACTGACAAAAGGTATAATCCAAGCGAAACACGCAAAAGTCCTTTTTTTATTTTTGCAATTTCTACAAAGGCTATTTCAAGATGTTCACACAAATAAAACAACCATATTTTTGGAAAAGATGATGAAGCGAAAACTTTATCACCAAAACATGTGAACGTTTCTTGAAGTAGAACACCAACATGTGATGGATGTATTAGTAACAGGATTTACTTCAGTATTTTCTTTGTTCTCTTCCCATAAAACAGGTAAATACAGAAACGAAACAGATTATACTGTCGATGTTGTAGACGTGCAGGGTAAAGTGGTTAAAGTGCTAATTCAGAAACACCTAAATCTAAGGTTGTGTAATTCTAAGTGGGACAAACAAGTAACTGAATGTCGAGGTTTCAGGCTTAAATACATCATAATCACTATTATCACATTTATAAAAAACCTTTTAAAATCATAGCGTTACAAAACCGTAGCTAATTAATTTTTTTAGATAATTTGGTACAAAAAGTGATGGGTGTGTGGGTGGGTGG
>JAOBRG010386148.1:0-10860 GCA_027574985.1 Umimayanthus nakama | reverse complement strand
TGAGAAATTCGTTTTTCTCAGCCAACTTTACGTTAATTTCCGAAAAGTCGTTTTGGCCACTGGAGTACCCCTTTAATGCTGCATGTTCCGTTGAATAGTTGGAGCGAAAGCCAAATTGTTTTGCATAGATAATGTCCATTTTTTTCAATGAAACTAATTAGCCTATTAAGTTAAAGTTTTTTTATGATTCCCTTAAAAGCTGGTACAACTATCTACTGTGTCAAAAAATAATACTTTTACCACGCGATCTGCATTTAGAATCAACGAAAACTGGTTTAGCAACACTTTTATTCGTTAAACACATGAAATTGAGTAAAATTAATGTATAGTTTATGAATTAATATGAGGGTTGAATATTAATCCTGCAATGAAAAAAACACGCTCCACGTTTGTGGTTATCAGCATATGGACCGCGTGATTCAAATTGAAATAACAACTGTAATACTGCAGAAAACACCCTCTAAAATAGATAAGCAAACTTGCGAGCGTAATAAAAAGAAAAAGATTCGGCGGTGGTGGTAGTAAAGCTGTTAGCAAACGCACGTGTTTTTCAAATGATGATTTTGAACTACCTGCATTTGTTTGTATAGATTGCGAGGATATTAGATATGCATTATCACTTTGTCACGAAACAAACATTCTCTTGCTGGTTGTGTGGAGGAAGTTTTGCGTATTAAAGTCACATTATTTGTTGTGGTAAATTTGTTGTTGGAACCCTTTTGGAGCCTTTGGTTATGTTTTCTATGGCTTATTTTTAAAGTTCTATGTTCCTGGAAGTTGATTTAGTACTTTATGATTGGTATAGTTTTTACATGGAAATAACCACAACTTTGCTCTAGTAAATGTCTTAGAGGAAGCAAAGAATTGCGGTTTGGTTAATAAAACTATATTCGTTTGTGTAGTTGTGTTGTCTTCTCTCTTCCAGCTCCAAAGTGCACGCCACGAGTCAATGGTGCATCGCTAAACACGAAGACATTCAACCGATAGTGCAGACAGGAAACGTATTCTACAGCCTACGACAAACAGCTGGTTGTAATGAGAATGCACAGCCTGCTTGCAGGTTAAAGAGCTTACAAAGTACAAAATGCACGTCAATTCAACTTGGTTCCAGCTTCAATATCACATTTGTACATTTATAGTAAAACTTAATACAAATCTCTGTGCGTCATGTACTTAATAAATAAAATAGAGCATCAAGAAAACAAAGGCAAGACTTTGGTTCAGAAAGAACAGACGTGGTAACAGTGCAGCCTGAAACCGCATTCGATTACCAAACACTTTTTAAATGCCTACTTAGCATATACTTTACTAAATTCTTGAGACAAGAATCAAATACACACGGATAACGAAATCGCAAGAGATATCCACATGAACTATTTAAAGCAATACAAACTGAAATAAATTATCTTCTAGCTCTGCGCAAACTCAGAGAATAATCAAGTTTTGTCAATGGCTTGAACTATCAGCTTGTAACACAATTTCTCTTCGGCTGTGCTCCCAAAACCTACACACCGATAGCACAGTTTCTAGTTTCTATATGGACAGTCAACAATGTTGTTTCCGACAAACGATTTTCCTTCACCAATTCCAATTGCAGAAATTTTGTTTTACGCCGTCAACTATCCTATGGCATTACCAAGATTTCTTCCCCAGATTCTTGAAAGAAAAGGTTCGAGAAAGTGCAAAGCAACATCGAGTGAAATGATTTCGCAGTATCTCGAGCTCACAACAGTTCGAGATTGTGGAAAGACACATTTTATGCCTTCCCCAAGAAGGCTTACGCTGGGAGGGGGGGAGGGGAGGGGCCACCTTCTTGAGTTTTTGGCTTCAATTTATTTCTACTGGACCGATTATTAAGTACATCTGTTCTTTAGTTGTTGGCACTTCTTTTGACGCTAATTAAGTGATGTGATAGTTGATGGCGCTATTAAAATAAGGGACGTGACCAAAGTGTTGACTGCAAATTTTTGCAAAAATGACTTTATACTGACAAACTTGCAATGAGTTGTAACTATTTCATTATTATCAATCGTTAAATGCTGCTTTCTTACCCTTTTTCAGCATTCCAATCATATTTGAATAAAATCCTAAAACTTAAATGCAAGAGTCCAAGATGGCAACCGGTGCTTAAGTCATTTTGTAACTATGCCTGTCACGGAAACCAGTAAGACACCTCATGTTTACGTTTAAATGAAAGTACTAAGAAAATTCATGATATGTGCAAGTTATCTTGTCAATCGGATGAGTAATGGTGTTGAAAGAAGAGGGGACTGGAGGTTCCATTGACATCCACCCCCGCCCCCCTTCTTATGCCTTCTGGTAAATTGTTTTTGCTTTTGCCTTTTAGCTAGGGTTCAAGATACTTTTAACAAAGCTACATGTAGGAGCTGGTCGCTGACTCTAGAGTATTTTGTACGACAACAGCAAAAGCCATTACCAGACCAGATCAAGCCCTCGTGTAAAACTCGGAATGCTACCAACCTCAGCTCAGGTAGCTCCGCTCGTAAAGCCTTCACGAGAGCTAAATCGAGTCGTAAGAAAACGAACATTATTTTTGTTGAATAAGGGTTTACCTTTTCGCTGCCAGAACAAAATGATTCCCTTACACTGCACTAACAGTAGCCAAACAACCAGTGAACGCTTCAGCCGATGGAACTTGACACGCTTGTTACACTTTTCTTCTCAGCAAAAATCCTGAAAAATACTTTTAACCTTTTTTGAGCTGGTGGCTAAATAGTTTTCCTTTATTTCCGTTTTATAGCTAAAATCTGGGTAAATATTTACTACTCATAACACCGCCTAGCGTTTTATATTACTATATCACTTGACGACAACATTACCACTAATTCACAACACAAAGACGAATCCTAAAATAAACAGTTTACAATCACCAAGCGAACGTGCGATTGACAGACTCGCTTTTCTAAGTTCAGGTTGGTGTTTTCTTTTGTTTCCTTATCAATATGGCAAAAACGTGGTTCTCAGCCCATTTCCGTTTTCAAATGCTGCTTATTTGAACAAATGCTGCTTATTTGAACAAATGTTTGATAACTGTAAAAATAGCTAGCGTTTTCACCTTTGGAAACGTTATTTTACTATTAGTTAACCAGGCAAAACACGAAGCTTGAGATAACAAACTCACATATTTCATCATTCCTTGACCAGAGGTTGTGAAGCAACAGGCTTGCATTTGAAAAGTTTGTTTCACTTTTTCTTCTAATCCAAAATCCTGGTTTTAATACTTACAAGATTCAGTCAAGAAAGTCAAGTAGGTCGAGTGGTTAGCATTTGCGCCTCCCACCTCTACAGACCCGGGTTCGCATGTGGGCTGAGATTTGGCTGATCTCAATCTGACTTCGAGGGGTTTTTTTCCGAGTTCTCCGGTTTTCCTCCCTCCGTGACATCAGCCTAAACGCCGAGATCTGCGCCGTCTCCCCAATTAGTCCCATGGCTAGATACTTTGGGATGTAAATAAAGTTATGTATTTTTTTAAAGAGATGGCTATATACTTTCTTTTAATACAAAGTTCGTAATTCTCTGCCTATTTTGTTAAATTTTGTATACTGAGGATATGCAAAAAAGATTAAGATCACTTACTAGATCATCCAAATATTATATTGTTTGAACACCAGGTAGCGACTTCAATTGTTTCTCATCAAACGGTAGTTGCAATGTAGCCAGCGTAGCTGGCTTGCGTTTAAGTCACTTGAGAAGACGAAAAACTAAATAACGAGAGGAAAAAAACGAAGCACCCTCCCCCCTCCCTTCCTTCCCCACCCCCGTCCGTGTTTTCTTACTCGTCTTCTCCAGGGACTGAAACTGCCAGCTGCGCTGGTTATATGCAGTGAAAAATGTGAACATGCTTACTCATCATGCCTTTCACATGTGTTGACCGTTATTTGTTAATTAATCATCTCAACTTATTATGAACTACTCATTTATCCATCACAAAGGATGTTTTTTGTATCCATAAAAACGAAAGACACCACGGTCGGCTGAGCTACAATAGAATACCATATTGGCGCATAAAAACAACTTCTGATTACTGGTGTCTGTTCTTATTGAGCGCCTGTCATTATCCGGTGAGCGGAAGAAACAAAGTTTCTGGAACACGCAAAAACGTTACTGGGCGTAAAAATACAAGTACTTAGTACGGCACTTTTATATTGAGCGTATTGGCCCTTTCATTGCTCCATTTGTTTGTGCCACTAACCAGATGAAAACATGTGCGCTGGAAAAAATTGCTGTAGGTTTTACTGCTAGAAAACGAATATCAAATTTAAGGGAATCTTCGGCTGAAAATCACTTTGGTTTCAACATTATGGTTTAATGGTTTATAAAATGAGTTTTTGTTTTGAGTTTTTGGCACTTCGAATTTCCCAACACCCGCCAACCTGCATTGTAACTTGGCGTACGTTGTACTGCCGTGCCCGCTTTTTCATGAAATACCGTGAAGTACTAACAGATCTCAAAATGCAATATTAACAGGGAGGGCAACGTATTGGGAATAGTTTGCATTTTTTTTTATCAGATTCAAGACTCTACTCTCCAAACTTTAGACTGTCACGTGCAAACTGATCTACAATTATTTTACGTCAATGGCGATAGTTGGCGTTCAGTCATCGGTTGTTCTTAGGTACCTTAACCCTTAAACTGCCAGGGGGAGGGGCTCGTTGAGCCCCCCTCTCATTTTTTTTTGGTCTTAAGTTTTCATCCCTTGATCGACTGCCAAACGCTTTTGCTCAACTTTTCCTCGAATATGATTATGAACACATTTTGACACTAGTTATAAACACCAGTTTTCGCTATATTTGAATCAAAAGAGGAGTTTCTTTAGCTGAGTTGTCATTGTGCAGTAAGTCTTGATCTGCGTACTCAAAGAAAAGTAAAATTGTAAACTGCAAGGTTTTCTGCCAATTTCAAATAGCTAAACTTGATATATTTTTCGCTGTCGCAAAGACTAAAATATTACACAATTAAGCGTTAAAAGAGAAGTTAGCTCTCTTTGGTTGAGTTATGTCCGAACAATAGGAATCGTTTCAAAATCTATATGTTTTCCTTGGTAGCGCAGGATTGAATTACTACGAGTTTATACATTTACAGTATTTCCAAGCCGATAGATTTCTAGTAGATGTTGACTAGCTTGTGCTCAATGCCACATTGTAAAATTCTTAAAACTGGAAACATATTCCGCAAGCAAGGCAATGTATGCCTTCAACGTCTAGAGGATGTTGTCAGCTTTACGAAACATCTTTCTGCTTTTGAACGCTTTAGTTGTTATTCCGACTTACAGCAACGCAACTTGTTCATTATTTTATATTTATTGCCTAAAATGTAATTAGCTTACATTTTCAAAAAATTGCATCTTGAAGAGTTTTGTCAACAATATATAGTTGGAGTACCTATAATACGTGCTAGGTACCTATTCTAAACCTTATCTTTCTTAAGTTTGTTATTTATTTTAACAACAAACTGGACTATTGTTTTGTGCTCTTATTGAGGAATAAATGCAAGTTTCCAATTCAAATTAAGCATCCTAAAACATACTGTGAAGAAAATTCCGTTAGCTGTGGTGTAAAAAGGAAACCCACTTTTTCACTAATAAAATTTAAAGTTGAAGTTTGCTTGATTTTTCCGACGCTTGTTTATTTGGCTTATTTTGTAAAAGACTTATAAAACTTGTCTGCTTGCTATGTCGAGTTATAGAAGCACTCGGATGCTGCGCATCGTGCTACTCAACACTTCTCTCGTATACTTACAAACTCCCGCGTGCTTCTATAACTCAACATAGCGCGCGGACTCGTTTTAAATTTCTATAATATTCAAGGCGATCTCGTAGAATAATTGTTAACTATTCACCTCCACTTCGGGGTAAGGTTGTTAGATATAAAATGAATGATTAATCTGGCATAGGAATCATTAAATTTAGGAATGAGTCATAAACTACCGAAAAAAAATTGCTAAAAATAAAAAAATTTGCATAGAAGTGTTCCTGTAACTTAAAACTGGTTGTATACAAGAGAAGATAAAACTAAGAGAAGGCATCTTTCTTTAACGGGTCTGTACCCATGATCGTTTTCTGAGATCTACCCTTAGAAATGGAGCTATTTTTGTATACAATATACCTTAGGCCATTTCGCTCACGTGAAACTCGGTAAATCATTGCAGAATTTAACGCGAGTGAGTGGCCGATTTGCAATGAAGTGAAGAATTTCTGTTCATTATCTCTTGCAAATTTTAATGGTTTTATAAAGAGCTGTCTAATTTTTTTGGTTTTTTCGAGTAATTGTTTTCTTTGTCCATTTAAGTAGTACAGCCGTAGGTGCCGGAATACGTCGTAATAAAACCAGGTGTTTCTTTTCAAGTCAATGTTTTTTGTATCAGGTAGTCCACTTGTATAGCCCTTTTCGATTTGTCTTGTTAACACTCCACAGCACTCATGCGCATCCCCCACAAAAAGTCCTGGCTACGGGCTTAAAACACTACTTTCAAGCTATCTCTAGGCAGTTCAAATCATTCAACACTGCACCGGCAACTGAACTCGTTGAAATACTTTGTTCATTGTTTATTGTTTTGGGTAAAGTTCTCTTTTCCCCACGAAACATCTCCTTCTGCCTTGCAGGAGGCGATTTTTCTTGATGGCAACAGCGATTACACGCACTGTTACACAGCAACAGACGGCACATCAAGTCTTTGAAACCTTTGCGAAAGTGTTCAATGAATACGCAATATATTACAGGATTGATCACAGGGTGCATTGTGGGAAGGATATACAGCACAATCCAACAGAAAAAGCTCGAAGATATCACTTTCGGTCCCTGCAGGCAAAGCAAAAGCATAAAGAAACTAAAAGTAAACCAAACAACGTAGAAAACAACTACCACGATCACTAACATGCTCGCGATTCTTCGATTTTCCTTCGCTCTCTGCTTAGGCTAAATGAATCTTCTTTTCCTGTTGAAAAAGAGACACACCAATACCTAAATACAGCACCGTCAGAACGATAGCAGAGAAGGAAACCAAGCATATCCAAACCATGACGCCCAGCAGTTGTGTTTCCACCAATTGTACTTGCGTACTCGACAGGAAAGCACACCGAAATCCACGGTTGTCCTCGAGTCCATTCATGCACCACAAGTGGAACACCAGAGACGAAATCCATATGACGATAATTATTTTGAGGCATGTCTTTCGATTAATTAAAGCTGGCTTCAATGAGAACAAAACAGCATGAAATCTGTCGACTGCAGTCATCACCATACTCAGAACGGATACAATGGCAGACATTCCCCAAGCGAAATACACAAGCTGACAGAAGATAGGGGCCAGTACTGTGTTCTCAAACCAAACACTATTGTTATATGCTCGAGCTATAAGATGTGGTAGAACAAACACAGGGATGATCAAATCCGAGACGGCCATGTTCACTATGAAAAAGTGCAAGGATGACCTCAAGGACTTATTCCTGTAGAATACAACTACAATCAACAAATTGCCAACCAGTGATGTTATCGCGATCACAGATAAAATTGCAATTTGGAATACTTTTGGTAGCTCCGCACCACTACAAAAGGGGAGAATAGATGTTCCATTTAATGTGAAGTTCAAAAACTGCTCATCAAATTCTGCCATTTGGATGCTGGAAATGAAAAAAAAACCCAGTGTTACATGTAACTATTGAAGTAACGACAGTTTCTGCGATTTTAACAGCCAGTATTGACAATTATCACTAAAGTCAGTTATTATTTGTGGCAAATTTTGTCAACATACAAGTATGACCGCAAAAGATAACCCTATCAAACAAGGTTATATATTTTGTTACTTTGTGCTTTAACCTACATGTACATCAACTGAATATCGCTGATATAATATTTATTACTATTTTTTCATGAGCTACAATTGGTTTTGCGTTCACCGCTTATGTTGCTATGCTTTACAAAGTATTGATTTGTATCTACTTCACATTTGGGCCATCTGTTGAATCTAGAGCAGTTTTGTAGTACAAGAGAATCATTTGTAACCTGATAACAAAACTTGATATGGTTTGTTTTGCCATCCGTTTGTATCAAAGGACTAGTGTTTTATCAGTCATTTATAAAAGCAAAGATCTGCATGGCGAGAGTAAAGTACACCCGGCCCAACCGACTTGGTTTGTGATATATTTTGAACAGTGGCGTTTCATAAAGAGTAATCATTATGTGTGTGTGCAGCGGTTTTTTCTGTGATAACTTTAGTTTTCCAACGAGTAACGGCGTGTGTCAATGAAAAACTGTATTTGAAAAAGAATACTGTTTGTGTTAAAGAGTACTGGTGCTTTATGGTAGTTATCGTGTGAGTCGATGGTAACTGATGTCTCGTAACTAACAAAAGGCTGTATGAACAGCCTAACTTGGCCCGTACCTTGCTGTATGCTCAATAATTGTTCTAAATTGACGATCCGTCGAAGAGCTAATTCAATTCAGTTCAATTTTATTTTGTCTTCGTAAATGCTTACATGAGATACACCACTGGCCTGCACATAGTACAGAATTTATTGAGGCAGGTCAGTGGTTACAGTTGATATACGTTCTTAGCTAGAATAGCAAAATACAAGGCATATTAATCATATTTAATTATTCCCAGATAGAATCTAACAGTTTTTACATTTAATGATTCAAACACCACTAGTTTTTGTACTGTTATTACATTAACGAAATTGTACAAAGAAAGAGAAAGAAAACTAACATAATAGTAACATGTCTAGATTTGTATTTAAATTTGAAATGAATTGAAGCATGAAGGATTACGAAATTGCCGGTTTCAGCTTTGAAAAAGCCTGTATAAATTTGGAGACATCAAAATAGTGATCTTCACTCTCAAGAGTTGAGAAAAGATATCTGACAAGTATTTTGATAAACTCCCTTTAGACATGACTCTGTTATCACATGGGATAGACTCCATAGTCGTACACTAATCCGCGGGAATGAATTTAGTAGTAAATTTAGCCTAGAAGGTTTAGTAAAGAGAGCTTTTGATGTAGAAGATCGTTTTGCATAATGATGTATATCGCTGACATGGACAAAGAGATCAATCAGGTTTTCAGGCGCTTTTATGTTAATGGATGACACCATGCATAAAGCTGAAAATAGATTGAACATACACGATGTTCAAGGATGGGATTCTAGTTTTTAAAAAAAGTGGGATTGCACTTTGTTGATTGCTTTTAAAAAAAATAATATCAATACTCACTTTTGTAAGGGTAAAAAACTGTTGAAAATTTATTTAGACCTGACCCCAGATTGCTATACCATAGTTTAGGTAAGGGTGGATGAGTGCCCAATATAACGTGATAAAAGTTCTTGGGTTACGAAATACCTGAGTTTTGCTGTTAGACCAACAGATTTACTAATTTTGGACTCATGTGGTTTATATGAAAACCCCTAGATAGATTTCAGTCCATCAATAAACCTAGATATTTGTCGTATTCTTTGTTTTCTAAAGAAACAAAATTATTATGACATTTGTCAAAAATTCGTATGTCTATTTTAGAGGTAACTTTTTTCTGATATGGTGGAAAAAGAACAAAGTTAGATTTTTTTTATATTGAGAATTAGTTTGTTGGCTGATACCAATCGTCTAGCTTATGAAGCTCATTATTCATTGTCGCTTCCAAGGTTGTGCCGTCAGAAAAGATAAAGAAGTTAAGAATATTGGAAGCTTTATTATGTCATTGATTTTCTGTTGGGAAACAGAAATTTTGTCGAGCAGCTGGGTCGGAACTTGCTGTAACTGGTACTTGGACGGCCTGTCACGTTGCGCCAATCACATTTACTGAAGCGGAACTAACAAAAACTCCACTGTTGCACGGTACATGCGGTGTGTAAAAATAAAATGTTCTCATTTGAAGCATATATATTTTGAATGATTTTATCTTTGATTTCTGCGTAGTTGTGACAGCGGATTGATTTTTAAAAAAAACCAAGATAGCTGCTTTCACTTCCGTCGACGTGCAAAAATGCAGCTTGAAGGTTCGGTCGGTCGGTCGGTCGAAAAACCGAGTGGCCGAAAAAAGTAGGTTGTCCATTGCCCAAATGACCGGCGAAGACAGAATTTTAACGGATTAAACATTAAATAAACAGCTTCGGCCTCAAGAGCGACTTGGCCCTTAAGCGAAGACACGACAAACCAACCTCAGCTTCGTTAGTTCTGATCGTGAGCTTTTCACGTGCACCACAAAATAAATTAAGAAGACAACTATTCTTCAAGTAAGATGTGGATTTACCTTTTACTCTAAGAACGGATTCCCTCAATCTCCGCAAACAGTAGTAAGATCACCAATGAACAACGTTCAGCGACTGACACTTGATAGGCACATTGTTACACTTTTCTTCACAACCAAAATCCTAATTAACAGTTGTAAGTATAATATTTTAAAAATGTTTTGTGAAGCTGGTGGTTCTACAGCTAACTTTTGTTCAAGAAAACGTGGTCTCAGTCCATTTCCGTTTAAAAAATCACGAACTGGAGCCAATATATGATAATCAGAACCCTCTTTAGCATTTTCTACGACTACTATATATCATCTATATAAACATTAATATTAGTTGTAAAAAATGGAAAATACGAGTCATAAACTATCCATTTTATTGTTTTCTGTGAACGTTTCAGCGTCTAAAGTGCGATTGAAAGGCTCGTAGCACTTTTCCTCTAAGCCGTGACCGTGGTTCTAATACGTACATACTTTGTCAAGGTGGTGGCTATAAGGTTTGTTTTAGTAAAAAGTGTGTGATTCTCTGTTTTATATATATTAAGGTTAGTACCGTTCATGTTAAAACGGATCCAAACATCGAAATTGAGATTTTTGCAGAATACAAATATCAT
>JAOBRG010386127.1:0-10860 GCA_027574985.1 Umimayanthus nakama | reverse complement strand
GCAGTTCAAAAAAAAATTCCTGCTAGTGTTTTGTATCAAAAAAAATTTCTTGCACACTATGGGACATGAAAAAAAAATTACTGCTCACCAAAAAAAGCCCACCCCCCCCCCTCAAAGATCAAATGGTTCACCCCTTAGGTGCCAATTAAACGTCCCTCGCGCTTATTAATTTTTCGATATTTTTCTCACCCCCCCCAAGAGCTTAATAGGACCACCCATTTATTAATTTTTCAAGTCCGGTTATAAATCACAGGCCAAGGTAAAAGCGTGCGTGCATTTTTGGCGCGAAATTCCCCGCCAGAAATCGTGATCGACAACACGCCCGTCCTGTCGTATCGTCTTACCCTGCTTTGTTGTCTGCAATTCAGTTAATTCCCACCTCCCCCTCGTTTACTGTGAACGGTCGTGTCCAGAATGGATCCCTCAGAAAGCGTTTTCCGAGAAAAGCCTGGAAACCTTGGAAACAGGCGGCCGTGTACATGCTGTATATGCTGTGTATGGTGTAGGCATGGAGCCATGACAACGCCAAAACCGTGTACATTGTGTACATTCTGTATATGGTGAGGTATTTGGTGTATATACTGTTTATTACTTTATTAAGGTACATGTAAATTTTGTACTGTCTTTTATATTGTATGTGTAAATATGTATATGTACATTTCATTGGTTGGTCTATCGAGAAAGAGCCCAAATAGGCTCGCGCAGTAGATATAAAAAGCGGTTCCAGAACAAAATCCAGACCCTAAAAACAGCAGCGTAGAAACCGAATCAAGTCACGCTCCGACGTCAGCGTAAAATGGGACACTTTCAATTTCAAAAAATCCATTTTCGGAAAAAATGGAAAAATAAAAAGTGCCCCAGATGTTTTGCCCTAAAAACCAAAAATCCATAAATAAAAAAGTGTCTCAGGGAAATTACTCTGAAAATCTGGAAAATGGGAGATATCTGGAAAATGGGAGAAATCTGGAAAATCTGGAAAAATAATCTTTATCAGATATAATAAAATACATGTCTGAAAACAAATTAGTCTCTTTCCGCCACAATTATTTAGATACACAGCTGAATCACTGGACGAAGATGTCTCCAAGAAATTCGTTCATTCTTTTGAATCGGAAATCAAGTGTATCTACCATAAATTCAAGATCGGAAAGAAGCTCAAAATGACTCGTGAAGATGAAGTAGCACATCGCAAAGCAACACACTGCCATATCTGCGAGGGGAAGTTGGGTCGCAACAACAAGGTCAAAGATCATTGCCATCTCACTGCACTGGGAGATACTGCGGAGCAGCGCATGAAGAGTGTAATTTTCGCTATCAAATCCCAAGGTTTTACCCAGTGATATTTCATAATCTATCGGGTTATGACGCGCATCTCTTCGTCAAGAATCTTGGAGTAACAGAAGGGAATATTGCTTGTATTCCAAGCAATGAAGAAAAACATATTTCATTCACAAAGATGATAGAGGTAGACTGATACCAGACAAAGGTCAAGAAGAAAAATGATGAGACAGGGAAGGAAGAAGAAGAAGTCAAAGTGTATCGCGGTATAGGATTCATTGACTCTTTCAAGTTCATGGCATCATGTCTTGAGATGATTAGCAGCTAATTTGCCGAGCGCCGCTTTCCGATGTACTTCAAGATTCTTTCAAGGACAACAACTTGATCTTCTAAAGCGAAAAGGAGTTTACCCCTATGAATACATGGATTGCCGAGATAAGTTAGCTGAGACAGAACTTCCGCCTAAAGAAGCATTCTATTCCGAATTAAATCATTCGCATATCTCAGATGAAGACTACGAACATGCCAGAAAAGTATGGGAAAGCTTCAAGATGAAGACCATGAGGGATCATCATGGCCTCTATCTCAAGACTGATGTATTGCTTCTTGCAGATGTTTTTGAGAACTTTAGAGGTGTACACTTGAGAAACTACAAGCTCGACTCAGCTTGTTACTACACGTCCCCGGGACTCGCACAGGATGCTTGCCTCAAACTAACCAAAGTAAAGCTAGAAATGCTTTCTGACGTGGACATGTTTTTGATGATCGAGAAAGGAATTCGCGGCGGAATTTCTGTGATAGTGAAACGGCACGCAGAAGCTAATAACCCATATATGAAGTCTTTTGACCCGGATCTCTCGACAAAGTATATTGCTTATCTCGAAGCGAATAATCCTTTATGGCTGGGCAATGTCAAAACCACTCCCAACTCATGGATTCAAATGGATGAGCGAAGAAGAACGTTAACTTAATGATTGGCGAAATCATCGCGGCCCTTCGGGCTGTACTTCGCGCGGCCCTTTGGGCTATATTCTCGAAGTTGATTTGGAGTATCCGAAGGAGCTCCATGACAAGCGTAATGAATACCCGCTCGCGCCATAAAGATTGAAAATTGGAGGCGTGGAGAAGTTAGTTCCAAATCTAAGGGACAAGAAAAAACATGCTATTCATCATGAAGCCCAAAAGCAGTGCGAAGCTCTCGGTCTTAAGATAACTAAGATCCAGAGAGGAATCAATTTCAAAGAATCCGCTTGGTTGAAATCCTATATTGATTTAAACTCAAGACTTCGGGCAGAGGGGACAAATAATTTCGAAAAAGACTTCTTCAAACTAATGAATAATAGCGTGTTCGGGAAGACGATGGAGAATATCAGAAACAGAGTCGATATACCCTTGATCATAAACGAAAAGCAGGCGAGGAAGTTGATAATGAAGCCGAATTATAAACATCGTACAATATTTTGCGAGAACTTATCTGCTTTTCATATGTCAAAGACACGCTTGGTATTCAATAAACCAGTCTATCTTGGAATGTCTATACTTGACCTGAGCAAGACTTTGATATACGAATTTCACTACAACTACGTGAGGCCGAAGTATAATGGAGCCGCGGGCTCTGTCTCCTCCACGGAACTCTTTTCACGGACACAGATTCTCTGATGTACGAAATAAGAAGTGCCGATTTCTACAAAGATATTAGCGGTGACGTCGAAGAAGAAATTCGACACGAGTCAGAATTTTCCAAAAAACCACCCTTTGGGAGTTCCGACAAGAAAAAACAAAAAGGTGATTGGGATGATGAAAGACGAGGCCGGCGGGAAACAGATAACAGAATTCGTTGGGCTGCTTCTAAACTTTATTTATTCAGGGTAGATGGGAGAGATGGGAGAGATGTGACCGACGAGGAAAAGTCTAAGGGAGTAAAGAAATCTGAAGTGAAGCGAACTATAAGTTTTCAAGACTACAAAGACTGCCTATTCACACGAAATAAACAGATGAGAAGCATGAATGTCATAAGAAGTCACAAGCATGAAGTCTTCTCAGAGACTATTAACAAAGTTGCGCTTAGCAGCGAAGATGACAAGAGGATTATTCTCGAAGACGGGACTCACACATTGCCTCATGGACATTATAAAACAAAATGAGGCGGCAGTTGTGTTTCTTCGGGCGCAACTTGCAGCTCTTCTCGCACAAAACTGCGTCTCGGCGCGCCTTGCGATAAATAATACAAGACTGGTTGACCAACTGAGACAACACTTCTCGATAAATCATAAGTCTCAGGACTCCAAATCGGATCTCTTGCACGGCTTTTCTCACCCCCTTCGTCTTCTCCCGGAGCGAAGAGATACCTGACTTTTACTCCGGGCGGTGATCTGACTTCATCAAATCCAACTACTCGCTTGTAGTTTGGTTTAAGCGAAGCCAGAGACGAAGTCGTGTACTGTTTCACTTCAAGAAATTTTACACCCGTTTTTGCCCCCTTAAGGGCCTTCTTGACAGATTTATTATTCATCGCCTTGAGAACAGCAGGAAGTCTTTTTACCCAGTCAACTGATCTGTCTTCAGAAATCATCACCTGTGCGTACTGATGCGAAAATAATCTTTCGGACAAAGTCGATTCGCTCTCTCGACAAGAGATTGAGCTCTGTGATTTCCAGCCTCGCTTCTGTGGAATTTAACCTTGTGTTTTTTCATCAGAGTATTCACAAAACCAAAAAATTCAGATGCGGGATCAGTCATAATAATTTCCAGATAATTTAGTTTTCGGGAATAAATCTTCTCAAAGGCCTTTGGTACTTCTGAAGACTCTTTTGAGCTCAATGCTTCTGCGTCTTTGTATCTCGTGGCGATGTCGATAACTACTAATGCGTATTTATAAGTCGTTCTTCCTACTTTATCATGCGGCAAAAAACAGCAGATCTGCTTGATGAATCATGTTTGGTTTGCTCACTTCCCAGTCTGGTCTTGGAATATATCTTGGCGCAGGGAGATAAATATGCCACATTGCCTGCTTTTCAAGCCATCTTCTTGCCACTTCTTCACTGACTTTGGCCGTAGCTGCTAATTTCTGGATAGCTGAACATCCCTTCCAGTATCCATCTGTGTTGTAATAAATTTTAGATAATTCAGTCTGCGTATTTTTATAAAATTCTTCTAAAATAACAATGTCAGCTATCTCAGAAAAGTTAAATCCAAACAGAGCTCCACGAGAGTTTTTTGGTTTGAAAGCATGAATAATATCAAACTCCACACTAACCCCTTTCAAGGACCCTTTGTATTACATGGAATCCCTCATTCTTCAAATAATGCGTCTTCGTAAAAAGTAAAGACATTCAAAATCAAGCTTCGAAACTATCTACATCCAAACTAATCTTATTAACTTCCTCGGGCTGATTCGTAGAAAACAATGTCAACACATTTTCATTTTCCATTTGCATGCCGTTCTGTTATTAAAATATACTCAGCTACTGCCACCAATGCCATAGCCAGCCACTGCATCACTCTCTAAAAATATCTGTAGTTAAGCTGCATTAGTGAGTCCCAAACTCTTCAAGCCTCGCAGTTTCTTCGGCTTCCTTGCCACACTAGACAGCACAAGGAAAGCTATCAGCAATTAAAATCTAATTTCCAGTCCTTTACATACCCTTTTTTCCTAGAACCATCAAACACTGGAACTCTCTTCCCCCGGACGTTGTATCTTCTACCTCTCCACTCTCTAAACTCCTTCAAACAGTCCGCCGTGCCGGCCATAAGATCAGCAAAGGTTCCAAGCCACCTTCGCAGGCTTTAAATAAGCCGGTGACAGTCCTCTCGGTATTAGAGTAATCTAGATGAGAGTATTTGTTATAAGTTTTAATTTCACACTTCTACTAATTAAACTGTAAATGTTAACATGCGGCATATGTATAATCAACTGGTGGTGAAATAAAAAGAAAGAAAGAAAGAAAGAGGGTTTTGCAGCTCAAGAAAAGAATCTTGCTTTCTATAGATGAAGGCAATGAAGACTAAGTAGTGAATCTTTTGAGTTTGCAGCTAAAGGTTTTTCCCGCTGTGACCACAGTGATGTAAACGATTGCCTGTACCTGTACACATACGGGAGACTAGACAGCAATGATCCCAACAATCTTGCCTACAGTGTGTTCGTGGAGAGAAGTAAGTGGAAAATGTTGCTTTAATGTGTTTGTAATGGTACCAAATCGTTCATCCAAACGTGTATTCGAACCTTGCCAAACGGACAATTCTGTAGTACGGACACCTCTTACACGGACACCTACACCTTTAAACACTGACAGCTTTATAACACGGACACCTCTATGACACGGACACATCTATAACACGGACACCTCTCTATTACGGATACTTCTATAACACGGACACTTTTATAACACGGGCACTTCCATACTGCGGACACCATTATAACATGGGCACCTCTATAACACGGACACTCCTCTTTTACGAACACCTACGCAACATGAACACCTCTATAATACGGACATCTCTTTACTACGGACATTTTATAACACGGACACCTTATAACACGGACGCCTTTATAACACAGACATATCTATTCTACGGATACCTCTGTACTACTGACACCTTCATAACACGGACACCTCTATAATGCGGACACCTCCCTACTACGGACACCTTCATAACATGTACCACCTAACAGAGGTAACTCCCCTGATAGAGACACTTTCTAGGTTCAGTAGTGTTCTGTCTTATTGGTAGTCGTGTTAACGAAATTCAACTGTACCTTCCTTGTCTTATCGGTATTCGTGTTGACAAATTTCAACGGTAACTTGTTGTCTGTGCGAAAACTTACTTTGCATGTTATTCCCCCACAGAATGCCCTGAAGAGCCAAATATCCTGGCTATTTGGAATCGGACTAATACTTCTCCTTATATGGAAGTTATTGATAACGATGGCGGTAAGTTAGTTCGTGTTACCGTGCTAGAACCTTCAGCTGAAATTGAGTTATTCGGTAGAAACGTGTGTCGTGTCCACTAAAGCGACAGAATCGTTTACAGTCTCGACTTGTGCTGTTGGTGTCAATTGTTTTCTAATAATCGACTTTGCATTTGAAACCATCGGTGTTTAATTAGAAACTTCCATCCTGCTTATCAAAAAAAAAACAAAAAGAAAGAAATGAATAAAAGCTGCGTAAATAGTGTTGAACTGGATAAGAGGCTGGCGGCGAACGGGTGTGAGGCCAGCCCCAAATAAAATTTAAAACAACAGTTACAAATCAAACCAGGAAAAATATAAATATTTTACATTAAGAGGGCCACAGAATAAATTAAGAGCAGAAGAGAGTGTCAGTGTTTCACACGTTGTTGTTGTTGCTTCAGGATCGAGTCGAGTATCAGAAGTTTGAAAGAGACCGTCGAAGAGCCAAGTGGAAGAAGGTGAACCTTGATTCATGAGCAACTGCACACGGAACTTACGTTTTAGAAACTTACCTTGATCTCCAAGTGTACAAGTATTGCGTACTCAGTGCCTCTATTCTTTTGTACTTTGTTCAAGAACAGTGGACCATGACACAACTTATTTATGTACACTATCTTTATATTCACTGAGAATAATTTATCTATTTATCTAGCCTGTTTGCTGAAGAAGGAGCTTCGCTCCGAAAATGTTACTGGTAATTAGAATTTACTAGTTCACTTGCTCAAACAGAAACAACAACTTAGATAATGATCTTCAAATGACAACCAAAGTATTGCTGGTTAGTAATCCTCGGATACTTGCTGATAAGCTATTCTAGCTTACTCGATCGACAAATAGACTTGAAACGCAAAAGGTGCTGTTTCGTCCGTTGATTGTCCAGCGGCGGATCCAGAATTTTTTAAAGGAGGTGACTTTCGTAAGGGGGAGTAACTATTCATTGTCTTATCACCAAAATATGCGAGCTGCGAGCTTGTTTCTTATATTTCTCTTGTGTATTAGCTCAAACTCGGAGATGACTAGTTACTCGTTCCACCCCTCCTCCCCCGATCAATGATGACAGCGGTGGATAAATAACTCGATGAGTAAAAAATACCCAGCCATATTGGTTTGTGAACCGTTTAATAAGGCGTTTATTGTACGATTTCTTTCTTCTCACCTTTATTAAGTTTTTATCTTTCTTCATTCACACAAAAATCGCTCGATTTTGTTTGATTTCTTGATCTCCATGGATACCGACAGAAAACTGGTTCGTTCATTCGTGACTGTGGCTGTTGGGCGCGCGCGTCACCTCATTTTCCCGCTTTTTTCGGACGCGCGCGAACATACATGCAAACACTTCTTCGTCTCTCAGCATTATTGATGAAATGAACCATTCAGTTGAATTGCGTTTGGTCTTGTAAACTTTTGTAGTTGGCTCTTTTTGAAGAAATAAATGTCAGTTCATGTTGGAGCATTTATTGTTCTTCGTAAATCAATTAAAGTCATTATTCTCTCTCGACGGCTGCCAGCGACTCCACACATTTAGTTCAGATTTCGTTTTCTTGATTTGAACTAGTACTTTTGTCATTTGCATTTCTTCGACATGAATTAGCGATTCTTTTTCGTCATTGAAATTGTTGTTTACCAGCTCTGGCTGAACATCGATGTTGAAATAGGGAAATAACTCAAAATTTGGAAATATTTCTACCTCTTCACCGTCTCCAGTACTTCAATACAAAATAACTTGTTTTATTAAATACCGAGCACTGGATATTGAAATTGGCTCTTTACTCACAGTATAAATCCTATATACTGCCATATGTCCAAATATAGAAACTGAAAATTTTATCGTGGAAAATCTCCCCTTAAAATGGCCAAACACTCGACTCGGTAGAAAATAGAATTCGATATTTTTTTATCTAGTGTTTGGTATTTAATAAAACAATTATTCCACTCACGCTTGTTGGATATGAGCTTATGATAGCCAACTCGGTGCTTCGCACCTCGTCTGCTATCTAAAAGCTCATATCCAACGCGCGTTCGTGGAATAATTGTTAATGATCCATTTTTTGCCATGAAAACGACATTGCCAGCAGCCTGTTTCAACAACCGGTTGAACCGGGTCTCAAAGTGTGCAATAACGCAGGATATTTGTATTAGTTCCACACTCCTCATTTTCCACACTCCTCACTTTCCATAGCCGTACTCCGCACTCCCTGCTTTCCACCAAACCGGAAAAAGGACTTCACGCATTGTTTGCAGTTAAAAAAAATAAACAGAAATCAAAAGACTCCCATTAAAACTGGCAAACAAATTTTTGATACACTGATTCTACCAATTCTTACGTATAACAGTGAAGTATGAGGTGCTTACTTAAAACATGGTTTAAACAAATTAGATCAATTCAACTTTGAAAAGCACATCTTAAATTCTGTAAATGTTATGTTGGCGTGAACTGTAAGGCAGTAAATGATGCCGAACTACACCCTTTGGCTAGACTGATTGAAAGTGATGGCTATTAAGGTTAAATGATAGGGAATAAACTCTGTAGTCAAAAAGGGGAAACTGTAGTATAAATGCAAGTTTGAGCAAACAACTAACGAGACTGGAAATGAAAGGAAGTTGAAAAGATTATTTGGACTGCGATCAGGCTTGATATACAGAAAGGATTGTACTAAGTCTCCGGCTTACTGTGATCTCCAAGTGTCTGGAGTGGCTAAGGAATGATTATGGTACAAATGGTTGATTATATTTACGTGTTAAGGTTTAAAAGAAAGTTGGATTTACTCGTGTTTGCCAGTATGGCAAATATGTAGCAAATTCAAATTTGCACCCGTAGCAAAGGTGGTAAATGCCGCATTTGCTCACCTCATGAGCAATGTATAGGTGCAGATTTGAATCTGCCATGCATTTGCCACATTGGCAAACATGAGTAAATCCAACCTTTCGTGCAATGAAACAGAAATAGAAGCTAAAACATTTCGGCATAGCAATAATAAACGGATAAATATTGTAGTTTTTAATAAAAACAATAGAAGGTTAAAGAATATATTTTTTTTCCTTTTAAATCAGCGTCTTGTGCATAACGAAGTAGTGGCGTGACGCGCGAGATGTGTTCTGGTCTTTGTAGTTACATTACGCATCACTTCTTGGTTTCAGTAAGGCTCTACTCTGAGAACGAAGTATTCCATTGGCCATTGAACAATAACAGTAACAATAATTGACACTTTTGAACAATATGCTAGTGTATATTGTTTACGGATGGCCAGTTTTAGAGTTAACGTTTTGGTGATTTTATATTATGTTTTTTTTTTCCAGTGAGAGCTTTCGTTCTCAGGTTTGAGTGAATTAGAAGACGGGCTATCACCAACCACGATGCTTTCCCTTTGGCACTCACCAAATTATAGTTGGTCTCGGATTTTTCAGCCTCGGATTTTTCCAGTCTCGGATTTTAGTTAGTCTCGGGCTTTTTTAAGTTGAATCACTGACTGTCCCCCAAACGCTTCAACCAAACCGTGCGAGCTTCTTTTGACTCACAGACCCCATCGCAAACATAATGGAGTGCATTGCTACAATTTCTTGTAAACACAGGGGGTGGGGTGAAAAAGGACTAAACACCCAAAATTGAGCAACATAAAGTTGAATAACTTTCCCCAGAATGCTTCAATCAAACCCTTATTGCATTTGCGAACTTCTTTTGGCACAAAGACCCAAACGAAACATAATGGAGTGCATTGCTACAATTTCTTGAAAACGCAGGGGGGTGGGGTGAAAAAGGACTAAACACCCGAAATTGCAGAGCAACATAAAGTTGAATAACTTTTCCCAGATGCTTCAATCAAACCCTTATTGCACTTGCGAGCTTCTTTTGACTCACAGACCCCATCGCAAGAATAATGGAATGCATTACTACAATTTCTTGTAAACGCGGGGGGGGGGGGAGGGGGGAATAAATACCCGAAGTTGGGCAACATAAGAGTTGAATAATTTTCCCCCAAATGCCTTTACAAAAAATTGTAGCAATGCACTCCATTATGTGGACGTATTAACCGGGTTAAATTATAAAGAATTATAAGAGTTGGGAATTTAAAAAAGTGGCCATTGGCTGTATTAACGGGAGACTCCGCATTAACGAAGTTTTCTTATAAGCGAATGAGTGGCCATTTTTCCTGGCAAAAAAAAGATGGCCGCAATAATGGGTTGGCCGTAAGGCAGGGTTTCACTGTATTAACAATTTTTCGATTTTATACTTACTGATGTTTAAGTTAAAGTTGCTATGATTCGATTCTACTTATTAGAATCCGTGAGAATATTAGTGTGGGAAGTATGCGGGATTCGCAGCCGTGCGGGACAAAAATTCCAAGAACTCTGGGAGGAAAACATACATAAGATGGCGGAAATCGCATGCACGCGGGAAGGAGTCTTGTACAGGCCAAAAGATTGCGAAAGCCATCCAGTGCAAATTTTTTCAAAATTCTACTAAAAAGTCTCAAATTTTTTCTTTATCTAAAAGGAAAGATCATTTGATGTGCAAAGTAGCCTGCCTGTGTATCAATAGGCACGAACAAACTATTTTATATATATGAAGCGCATCAACAGGAAAGGGGTGTACTGGCAGCCTAATGTAGCTAGACACAAGTTCGTTGCCGGCA